>BCLH01001926.1:16134-64965 GCA_001602315.1 Zoysia pacifica
ACGACTTTTTCGTTGATGCGGTGCCGCCCTGCCGTCCACCACACCTCCACCGGCACCCGCCCCAGTCAACCACCTCACTTGCCCCACCCACGACGCAACTTCCCGAACCTCACACCCGCCACCGCTTTAAAATCTCCACACTCCACCCCTCAGTCCTCACACACCACACCATAGCGAGAGCCGAGAGCGAGGAGCCCAACAAGCAACCGCTTCGACAGCCACCGCGTCCACAGAGAGGAACAATTCTCGCTCCGGGCTCGAGCAACCGAAGCTTGAGCTTAGCTTGATCCCGATCGCCATGACAACCGCCATGGAACTGCTCCACGCCGCGCTCCCGGAACAGCAGCGCCACGAGCAGGAGGAGGAGGTGGCGCTGACCACGAGCAGCAGCGGCGACGAGGGCGCCCACGTGCCGCAGGGGTGGGCCAAGAGGAAGCGCTCGCGCCGGCAGCGCTCCGAGGAGGAGAACCTCGCGCTCTGCCTCCTCATGCTCTCCCGCGGCGGCAATCACCGCGTGCAGGCGCCTCCTCCGCCGGCGGAACCCCTGACCGCCGCCGCCGCGGAGTTCAAGTGCTCCGTCTGCGGCAAGTCCTTCGGCTCCTACCAGGCGCTCGGCGGCCACAAGACCACCCACCGGGCCAAGCAGCCGGCTCGTCCTGCTACTTCCGGTCCCGTCGTGGAGGACGCCGTCCCAATCAGCGCCATCCCGCCGACAGTAGCCGAGCTCCGTGAGCCAGCAACGTCTTCCACCGCCGCGTCCTCCGACGGGACCACCGCGAGCCGCGTCCACAGGTGCTCCATCTGCCACAAGGAGTTCCCGACGGGCCAGGCGCTCGGCGGGCACAAGAGGAAGCACTACGACGGCGGCGTGGGCAACAGCGCTGCTGCCTCTGCCGAGCTACCGGCCGTGGCTGCGGCCGCCGCCGAGACGTCCGAGGTGGGGAGCTCCGGGAACGGCAGCTCCGCTGCCAGGGCGTTCGACCTGAACCTCCCCGCCTTGCCGGAGTTCGTGTGGCGGTGCGCCAAGGCCGGCACGATGTGGGAGGAGGACGAGGAGGTGCAGAGCCCCCTCGCGTTCAAGAAGCCCCGCCTCCTCATGACCGCGTGAATCGAAGAAGCTCCTCGCGGATCTGATCGGTGATCCGTCTCATCAGAGTTTTTGGCCACTCAGTAGAACACTATTCGTTAATTCGATTGGTTACAACTGGTAGTACTTCTGTTGTTTGATTCATCACTGCTGCTCCTGTACAGAGAGTGTGAGATATACTACAAACATAGGTCTTCCGGTTCAGTGTAACACTGGAAGAGGATTATTCTTGTATCCTTATTAGGTGTCCGTATAGTTAGTATACTCATACATAGATGATGATTGATGAAAAATATAGTGATTTGTAAGATAAAACGTCTATAATTGGATTGAAAAGTTATGGAATTGGATGCTCTCTCGCAGCCAAGCGCTTCCTTTCTGTCTGGCAAAATTCAGCTCAGCAACTTGGTACCGCTGTTCTCTTGCATTCCACGCTCAAACTCTCCCTTGCTTTCGCGGGAAGAAACGACATCCTGTTTCATCGGCTCAGAAGGCACCGGCACCGCACGCCAGAACCTTGAGCCGCCGCAGACGGCAACAGAGTTGTGGCCTGCCACACCACACCACTCCCTCCTCACGTAGCGCTACGTATTCAGTGACGAATGAATCCTCTGATGATAGCTTATTAATCCGATTCTACTAGACCACCACTTGGTCTGGTTGCGGAACGGCGACACTTACGTCCCCGGCAACAAGTGGGAACGACGCCAAACCCTCGGGCCGTTGCGGCTTCGGGAACGCCGACGGACGGCGCCCACTAGCGGGTGGAACGGCCGTCGACCGCGACGTCGCGCAGCCAGCCCGCCGGTGTTGATAAGTCCGTGCCGACCTGCTTCCGATTCGACGCGAACGCGCGGCCGCCCGCATGGTTGGAAGCCCGGAAAACGCGAGAAGTTGCCATGATGCTTCCGCCCGGCTACGCGCGTCGTAGCACGTACGCCAGGTCGACCGCGCGTGGAAGAAGCGTCGCCGTCGCGGCGGGGTAGTCGCCGAACGCGCGGGGGCCTGGTCAGGCGTCTGGAGCGTGTTCCACGTGGCCTAACTCGATCGCGTCGTGCCGGGAGGTTTCACTGGGGATGTCGTGGGCGACCCGCCACCGGTCCGCGACGGTGCACACGTCGTTGGAGTGCTCGGTTCGGCGGCGCCGGTGCGCTGTGCTGTGCCGCTTCTGGATACCGTTGGATAGGTCCGCACCGGATTCGACGTTTCGTCTCGGTTTGGCTTGGCTGCCCTGCTCGTAAAAGTTTACTCGGAGTACCGAACATGGGTCCACGCCATGGTGACGCCATGTTTGCCGATTAGGCAAGCTCGACGGGTAGGGGACGATGCCACTTGGAACGTGTGTAGGTTCTAGAGGAGAGGGAGAAGCCGCCGAAAGCCGGCCAGACGCAATGTTTCCATCCGCATACCAGAAACAGGAAAGTTGTACACACTTCCGTGCTGGTCTCACGTGCCTGCGAATCGTGGAATACTGGTGGAAATAGCGAGGAGTAGCTCCGATATTGCTCAAACAGAGTGACAGACTTGCATGTCAGTGTCAACGTTTGAGCTCTAGCTTCACTATCGGAGCTCACTTTCTGCAGCTTCATGGTCTGGACTAAACAAGGCCGCCTGTCATACATGGGCCCGTCCACGTACGCGCACACGCGCCTCTAACGTGGGCCGGTAAAGTTTTTATCAGTGTTACTCGACTTCTCTTTCCTTCACGCGTGCCGAGGCCACTTTCCTCAATAGTCCGATGCTGTCGGCCCTTTAGGTTTTAGCTGGGCGTTTCCGATTCATATTGGGCCTCACTCGATCAATATTACTGGCCCGGGATTTCCAATGGGCCCAAACATAAAACGTTACTGAAATTCTCTAGGCTCGTAACGTAGACGTAGCCGATCCATGGGCCGAGAATAATTTTCTGGGAACAAGGTTTGGGCAAGCAAGGTCATGTTCGCTTAGACAGCCTGCTGATTTATTTAATCAGTAACTACTGTACAGAGCATGTCTTCATGCACCTTGAATGCCATGGTTTCAAATCTCTAGATATTGGGGGGAAAAAGGATGTGCCTCTATCATGAAGGCCTCAGGCCTTTGCATTCCCGCACAGGATGGAACATGACTTAGCGACGATGTGCATCTGCCCTCTACCCAAGGTTTTGGAAACCGGCGGAAATCGGTCGGTTTTTGCGGTTTTTGACGAAATCGATCCGATTCGGTATTGTATCCGGTTTGATTTTCAATCGAAAACCGAATTTAATACTGTAGCGAATTCGGCTAGTCGGTCGGTTTTGTTTGCTAGCTGATTGGTTTTTACCGAAACCGGAAACCGGTATAGAACCGGTTTCCAAAACTCTGCCTCTACCTTGATCACATGAATTAGAATCGAAGTAACCAGAAGGAGAGGAAGAGAAAGGGGGACGTAAGGAAATGGGAACACAAAGTTTCATTTTATTTTTCTCCACCAACGAAAAGAATGCTAAGTTTAAAAAATCAAGCTATTGAACAAAAGCGGCACCTAAGAGCAGAAAATTTATATTCGAGACCTAGAGGCACATTATCACTGGCTTTACAAGGTTCTTTCTTCTCTTCCATTTAGCAGCGTCAAAGTTTAACCACGGTGATTTCTAAAGCCACATCTTCTATTAGCGATTTTGTTTCTGCATGCTTATTCAAAGAATATTTTGTGATGTCCTCGTATCGATATGTTCAGGTTACATAAATATGAAGGCTCGATTTCCTGTCTGGCTTTCGAATATTAGAGATTTAGGTCTTGTTCTGTTTCTCTCAATTCAAGTGGATTAGAGGGAAAATGAATCTATTACTCTGTAAGTGAGGATTCAATTCCTCTCATTTCACCTCAATTCTATTCCATTCCTCTTCAAACCAAACAAGGCCTTATTCAGATGGGGATTCTGTTCTCCGTTAAATAGACTCTTCTAACTAGCAAGTGAATAATGCAATATACTGGATCTGAGCCGCGGCAGCATGCAAACCAAACGTTGTTGAGCTAGAAGGCGCCACATGAGCATACACGCATGATACAAAACAGTAAGTTTAAGGTAACCGTGGCCACAGAGAGCTGTGCTGGAGCAAGGACACTGGAGGTCGTACTCGTTTGGTCGGCCGAATGCCGGATCGATCCGCCGTTGTAATTTTGTAAAGGTGGTCCATGGCGAAACTGGCAGGGGTGCAAGACCCATGCCGAATCCATTGATGATAACGCGGCGGATTGGATTGGAAATCCCTGGATTACTGTCCTCGTGGCCAGGAATCTTTCAGGGACAGCGTCGTCGGCCCCCTGATCGGCAGGAGGAGGAACGGACTCCGGGGCCTCCTGGCCTGGCAGCACAGCGGAAGTCCAAGTGGCGTGGCGTCTAGGGCCGTGTCGTGTCCGTTGTCTCCGTGACTGTCTCTTTGCATGTGATGGGCTGATGGCTCATGGCAGCGACGGATTGGCGAAAGCTGGTGGAGACGATGCGGCCGGTTGCTGCCGAACCAGTCGCTGCGTCGGTGGTTGGGCAAACCCATTTCTCGTGTCCGTCTCTCAGTTGGCACAGGTCTTCTTGAATCTTTACTGTGGTTTCTGGTTTGCTAACACGTCCTCTTGCAATGACGGAATTTCTCCAGCAGATTCCACGTTGAACTCTGCACCTGACATGCCGGTAGTACGTTGGTCAAACACAAAGATCGTTCCAACAGATTCCAAGATTTTTCCCTTCTTTTAGACGGCCCGGCCGGTCAAGATTCTTTCAGAATTAACTCTGCATGTGAGGTCATCACAAGTTACATCACGCCCCATGAAAGGCTCGTAGGCCAGAATACCTTTCCAGAGCTCCATGCACAAGAGGACCCCCTTGACATTGAACAGAGCTCGCCATGTGTCGCTGGACAAGGCCGGCGTAGCTCTATCTTTAGTCCGGTTTGGAGCTCAAAAGGTTTCCGTTTCGGTTCCTGTCGAGATAGTATAGTTCGATTACTTACACATTCAACCTCTACATAAAGATTTGTCTATAAATTATGGCCTACGGTTTGTTTACAGCTTAAAAAGTATTACATCCCGTCGAGAACGTCTTGACCTCGAAGGTCAGACCTACGCGAATGTCTAACCCGACCGACGAAAGGCTGAAGCTACGTGACAACAAGATTCAACTGCCAACCGTTAGAATCCAACGCTCTAGCTTGACCCCGAGTGTCAGCCAACGTCTTAACAACCAACCACTGACAACTACAGAGATTTCTAACAACGTATAGCAGAAGGTAAAACAACTTTATCGAGAGATAAATCATTATAAAAATTGATAAAGCAGCGAGACGATCGGTAAAGCAAAATGTCAAAGTGTCTTTTATTCTCCGCGACTGAAAAAAAACATACGAAGGCTACCAGCCAATTGCACCGGTGCCAGTCAACCAACTCAGACGACGATTAAAGCCTCACTTGACGGAGAGCCAGCAGGTTCTGTAGCCGCCAAGTCGGTGCTCTCGGTTTGACCCTTATAAAAAGGATATCATATGGCATACACGTAGAGAAAAATCAAGTGAAATTAGCCACCCTGTTGTAACCACATTCACACACGTGAGCTAAAGTTTTTAGATCGAGCCAAACATTTTCGCATTGTACTCGTGTTCTTGAGTTCATATAATTTGATCTCTTTTTCGCCTTTAGACGTAGGGTATTACGCTTTTTAACGGTCCGAACTAGGTTAACTTTTTGAATCTTTTTCATAGGCTAAGTCATTCGAATGTGAATAGCACACGAATACTCTCTTTGATTATATAAATTTTACTGTATCAGTGGTCAAAACACTGATAGTTTCATTTCAAAAACAATGCCTATGACGATTGAGCAACTAGGAGTAGTATACAGTATCTGAAGTGAATTCGAGAGATCAGATCAGGTCAAAACACTGAGCAAGCGTCTTCGCGACGTGACGGAGGGCACTCCATGATGAGAGATGGCAATGGATATCTATTATTCGCATACCCGCGGATACCCGACCCGACGAGTGCGAGTATGGATCTCATTCTTTGCCCGCGGGTACAGTATAGATTTTCTTTTAAACTTGTGGATAAAATAAAAACGGGTAAAGAAAAGTCTTACCATACCCGCATATCCGTTTACCTAATAAATAGTCTGAATATGTAGGTTAAAATATACAAACGGAGTAAAGATTATAGTTAAAATTCAATTTTACCTCTTTCTTAATTTATTTTATCTTTTTTAAAACATAATATAATTTTTAGTGATATGGTGTTTCTCAAGCAGCGTAGCATAAATCTGATAGGCTTTCTTCATCGTCACCTCACGTGATACACATGGTCATATGAGTATACACGCGGGTAAAAAATTATTTATAGATATGAATATGTATACATTTTCTATCTGTTGCGGGTAATAGGTATGGATATGAATAAATATTTTCCTTGTGGATATGGATAAGATAAATATTACAGCAGAGTTCTCTGTAGCTCAGAGGAAAAAGTAAACAAATTTCCAAAACAGCGCCAAATCACTGTAGTAACAGTAACACTAAGTTTTTTAATTAGATTCTGATACTTTTTATTTTTTTACTGTAGTGACCAATCTTATCCATTATTTTTTAATGCAGTGGTTCAGATTTTATTTTAATACAAAACCTTATATTTTTTAATGCATAATGCAAGACCCTATAGATCTTCTGCATTGATAACTTCAACGGAGGATGTGAATCCCTTGCGCGCCCGCCGCACAGCGCTCCGCGCCGCACGCTCGAGTAGCTTGCCTTTCGCGTCCGTCTTTTCGCGTAGAACTTCGTTGGAAAAAACCACGGGCGACGGCGACGCCGCCGTCTGTATGTGGCGCAGTGCGGCCACCGTGTAAGCGCGGCGACTCTTTTTCACGCTGCCGCTCTCAACAGTCTCGGCATTCAAGTCCGCGGCTTGTCAAGTCAATTCGTCGTGCGACCGACTTGATCGCTGGAAGTCTTAGTAATTGTTGCCACTTGCCAGGTCGTTGCCATGAGTCCGTGACTCGGAGTCGACCTCGGCTGCGGCTGTTGCCCAGCCGCCGGACGATGTGAGACCCGATCCTATTGCTTGTACTAATTGCTTAGTTGGAGCGCATTTTCTCAAGTTCCTGGAAAAGTGATCGCATTCTCGTCTAAACTTATAGTACTAGGACGTGATATCTTCATTCTTCATTAACTCATGTGATGAAATATTCCAATGACAATGATTTTCTGCCAAGTTTAGCCAATTCGAAAAAAGTAGCCATTTCCCGCTTTCCCTAGAGCATCGAGTCAAAATGACCAAGATGTTTATAGACGATTCAAATATAATACTATATTTTTTTAAAATCAATAAAAAATGTCCAAGTATCAATTATTGGATATATGTCCAGTAATCCATGTGTTTCATAGTCGTGGGATTTGATTCAAAGGTTTCTTTTTTAAGCCTCGTTTGAAACGTAGAAATTTCATAAAAAATTTACAGAAATTTTACAAGAAAAAAAGTAGAAAAAAAAAATCCTCTATTTCAAACGAGGCCGAGAAATGTGAAAAAGTGAAAAATCTAGATGTCTTGGAAAACAACGAAGAGAAACGTCAGACGATTGTGGATATGGGGCATGTAGTAATTGGCTTACATCGCAATCTTATTGCGCACACAGTACAAATGCAATCATTCAAATATCGATTGCACAATAATAATATTCATGGATAATCTTATACAACCTTGATATCAACTAGAGAATAAGTGGAAAATAAAGATTATATCTCAGTTCTTGATCACATTCTTCAATTGGGAAAGCTGTTGGATCACGTCTAGCGTTCACAAAATCGCTAGCCGGCCATTTTTCAACAGCGCAGAAAACTAGCAAGCTAGCTGATGGAACCCATCGTCTCACCTTTTTGCTACAGTAATATGTTCGGTTTTTAACGAAAATTAATGGTTAGTTGAAACTGAGCTGGACCAGCCTCAGCAACCCTGATCACGCCTTGACAAAGCCAAACCAACATAAGATTCGGCCCCGGATGAAAGGCCCCCCACTGAAACAGCAATGACCCGCAAGGAATCCCAAAAATCGGCAGGGAGCACCTATTGTGCGGTAAGAGATGCATATATGCTCCAATCAAAAGAAGCAAATCTAACACACCTTTCTAGCTCTCTGAAAAAGACACTAATGAAGAAGGTACTAAAAGACTGGTTCATTTTAGTCCAATAAGAACTGGTTACAACTAAAACAGCAGGTCCGCTTTCCCTTCAAGTCGAAGGAATACAAAAGCTCTAGTATTCACATCTAGACCGAGCTAAAACCTACTACTAGCGATTAAGCTTAAACCTCATGTTTGAAGATCAACTCTAGTTGAAAAACCTCTCTTGTGGTCGTCAGATGCGACATCCAACGGCCAACAAGGAAAACCCTAATAACTGTCTTTATCAACCTAAAACTCCCTTGGGTCGACGAAAATGGAGTGCCCGGGCGGCGCCTTCCTCCAATCGCCGAGCAGCCCGTCGCCGTAGCCATCCACGAGCCGCTTGATGCACCATAGGTCCTCTGCGCCAAGGCTTTCCCAGTGCGGCACACCGGCGCGGACGGGGTCGCAGCAGCCGACCTCAGTGGCCACGACGCCGCACCCAGCGCGGCGCGCCATGTTGTGCGCTTGTCGGCACAGCGCGCGCACGAGGCGCGGGACGTCGGGGCCGGCGCCGCCGATGCCGTACAGGAAGTAGAGCCCGAACGGCGCGAACAGGTTTGGGATGGAAGGGGTCTTGAGCCACGGCGCCGCGCGGTCCACCAGCCGCGTCGCGCCCGCAGCGGCGCGCATCAGTCTCGGCGCCCCGCGCACCTCGAGGCGGAACGCGTCCATGCAGTTCCACACGCTTACCACGGCCCACGACGCCGGGGGCACCTTCATGAACGCCTTCACGCCCTCCCACCGCGTCCCCGCCGGCACTGCCAGGAACGTGCCGAGCGACAGGTCGTTGGACAGCACGGCGTCGATGTCGGCCGGGAGGAACTCGACGGCGCCGAAATGGCAGCGGTAGAGCAGCTCTGCCTCGTGCGGCTCGAGCCGCACGATGGCCGCTCTCCGTGAGGGCTGGAGAGCATGGCTGAACACCGGGTGCACGAGCACGGACGGCGTGCGGAACTTGGAGTACCCGCAACGGCCGGTGAAGAGCCGCACCGATGCCTCGTTGTCCTGCTCCGTCGCCATGTACGAGTACTCGGCCCCCATTTGCCGGAACCACTCCTCCATCCGATCCACCAGCTTCTTACCGACACCCTTCCTCCTGAAGCAAAACCAGGCGAGTGGTGACGAACTGATGATTCTTGAAAGCAACATTCACAGTACTTACACAGAACGAACAGGTATACCTAATGTTCACGTAGTACAGAGCGTAGTGTACTGTATATAAGTACGTTTCATGTTGGATGATTTTGGCAGCATGTACGTACCGGTGCCTCGGCGAGACGCGGAGGCCGAGGATGTAGCCGACCTTGGTGTAGATGGGGTTCTTGGCCTGCGTGGCAGCGGAGACGACGAACTTGACGCAGCCGCGGACGAGCCCGACGATCTCCGTGCCGCCATTAGCGCCGCCACCAACGGCTGCCGTCTCCGCGACCTTCCCGTATCAACATGCGTTTCAGACAGCAGTCCATTGATTAGTCAGTCGATCGATCGCGCGAGCTTCTATCCGCCGGGCTGAGCCGGGACCCACTCACCACGCACGCCGGAACGAAGAATATAAAACAGGACGAAACACGACGAGACGAAAGGAAACGAGACCGGAACAGACAGCAGGGGGGCCGGGGCCGAGGACAGGTGGTAGGCGGGCTAGGCCGATCGAGCGAGCCCAGCACCTGCACGTCGCACCTGGTTCTGCCGCCGCGGCCACCACCACGGCACCACGTAAGTACTCCTGCTAGGCACAGAGCAGACACGTTGGTATGGTAACAGTACGGACGTACCAGCATGAGGAAGGCCGGCGAGTTGCGAATGCGGCAGAGCGGGTCGCCGAGGAGGTCCGTGAAGAGGCACATCTTGCCGGCGCCGCTGGACCCTACCTCGCACGCGCGTTCCACCGCCTCGACGCCGGCGCCGTCGCGCTCGACGTCGAACTCCCGCACCACCACGGCCGCCGCCGCCGCCGCGATCATCTTCCTCGCCTTCCTGGCGACAGCAGGAGCTGCAGCTGGTGGCGAGACGTTAACGCTTGCAGAGGAGCTGCCGCTATGTTGTGTGCGTCTGGTGCTTGATATACAGTTCCCGGAGCGAGGAGGCCGCAGGAATGGATCGCGTGAGCGCGCGTGGGAAGGCGAGAGCGTTCTTTGCGTGGCTGTCTCGCTCCTCCACGGTTACTCCTCCTCACCACACGCACGAGACGGCGGAGTAGCAGCGCAGCTAGCTACCCGCCGCCAGCGAGGGCTGCCGCCGGCGCACGATACCCTCAGTACAATAACTGCCGGCGTCCGTATTTATAGCTCTCGCCAGGCAGGGCCGGCGGTTACTAGGAGCTCATCAGCTCAGCTTAGCTGGAAGGAGCAGCTGCCACTAGCAGGCAGCAACTGCCTTCTTTTTGGATCAAAGCGACGGGTTGTCGAAGGAGGTAAAGGCGTGGGAGATTTGGAGCGGAACGGTTTCGCCCGCAGGCTTTTGCAGGGGAGAAGAAGAAGAGACCGCTACTACTAGGATCGGAGAACAGGGGTGCTACAGCGAGCCAGTATAAGATGCTGCTGCAGCCCCCTCGCAGGATCGCGGCGCGGATGTGGGTGGATGAATGTAGGAGCAGTGACTGGAGTGGTGACAGCAGCGGCGCGCAGCGATTCACAGCGCAGGGGAACGGCCACTGCTGATTGAGGGGGCGGGGTTTGCGGCTGCTATTTATACACCGTTTTGTGCCCTGGACGTCGGCGGGGAGCTCACTGAGGAAAAAATTCTATAGCATTGGTGATCTTAACTTTAATTTATTCTCTTTCTGTTTTTTAATTGATGTCGTTATTAACTTTTAAATTTAAATTTGACTATTTATTTTATTCAAAAAATTTACTCGAATGTGTAAAATTTTAAGTTGTGATTCAAATAACTATAGTGATAAATCAAATTATACCAAAATATACGAAATTTATCAATTTTTTGAATAAAACGAATGGTCAAAGTTGAATTTAAAAATCAACGGTGACATCAATTAAAAAACGGTGAGAGTATGATAACATTGATAGTTAATATGAGTATTGATTAGACTATGTAGTATTGGTGTCATAAATTTTTTTTTCGTCCACCAAGAAAGGAAAAATCACGGTAACCCACATGCTGTCTTCTTGGTTCCTCTGCCTCTTTGTTTTACAGGGGAGTAAACTGATCAGACATCCATATCACAATGTAAATCACTATCAGTTTTGGAGCGCTCTCAGCTCCAGTGACGATCTTGCTTCTCGGCTACCGTAGAGGAACCGCAGAACACTACTCGATCCATCGCAAAATAAATGTTATTTTTTTTACTTATAAAAATCAACATTTAACTATTCATCTTACTAAAAAAATTTAAAGATAAAAATAAACAAGCCATATTTAAAGTGTTTCTACGGATAAAAAATTTCTATAAAATAAATAATAATTTCATAAACTTTTTGAATAAGACACATGATTAAATGTTGGTTAGGGGGGAGTACTAACTTCTACGACAAAATAAAATTAAGCAGAACACGAGGCTTTCAATTTAGCTTATGCAAACATTTTTGGTTCCCTTGCAGATATTTTGATCAATGTTATTGTGATACACTGCACATCTAGTTCCGATAAATGTTCTTTTGTTTTTCACCCAAAAAGATAGTTTTGCATCGCGACAACCGCCATCGCTGTCACTAGACGCAGTGTCCATTGAGCAAGAACAAAGCAGCGATGATATTTCAAGAATCAAACAAAGAGTTCTACAAATAAGGGAATGTTAACCGGAATAATTGACATACAGAATGACACTCACAGAGCATGTCATTTTCAGGTAAGTATAGACAAGCAGATTACGCTGTGTTGGTCACTGTCAGCTCCTAGTCACCTCAGCTAGCATATCTCGACGTACAACTCTAACCAAAAAGAAGACAAACTAAAGTGCACGTAAGTGTAAGTGCAAGCTAAGCCCCGTTTAGATTGAAACTGCTCTCTAAGATCCTTCTTTAATTAATAAAATTGGCACTATCTTGTGCTAGTTCCTTAAAAAAACTGTGCTCTCAGCAGAGGTATACGACAAGGTTAACGTTTGAGTATGTGATGAAGACGAACGTACCATTCGTTGGCGTAGACAGAGATGCCAGCCAG
This sequence comes from Zoysia pacifica, assembly GCA_001602315.1. Classification (NCBI taxonomy): domain Eukaryota; kingdom Viridiplantae; phylum Streptophyta; class Magnoliopsida; order Poales; family Poaceae; genus Zoysia; species Zoysia pacifica. The sequence goes on from BCLH01001926.1 coordinate 28,501, forward strand.
CAAAAGGTCCAAAACGTTCAGCTGCACAAAACACTACTCCAACTCTGAGCTTATCTGTTCTGAAACTCATTAAACGGTCCGATACGTGTACGAATAGAAGAAAAATTGTACGGTTTCAAATTCAGCATTGGCATTGGCCAACGGAGCATAATCTGTGTGCCCCCTGTTTAACCAGGTGCGTGCCTCCGCAAAACCTATGAGCAGAAGAAACAGAGACCAGTGATCAGAAGAACATGGCATGATGCCGAATCCAGGGAGAAAAATGGTGCAGTAAACGGCATTCTTGATCGATGGCGCCGTCATTCTCATCGTCGCTCATTCCTCTCCTGCGCCGTACGTCGCCGTCGTTCCAACTAAATACGGTCATATGTAGTTCCCACCCAGTCACTCGGTTAGATTTGAGAAACTAACTGCGAATTAGCTCTGCACTGCTTCACCGGATTATCACCATCAGGAAACGATAAAATATTTTCCCAAATTAAGTAGTAGATCCAGCAAATTACCGCATTGAGAAAAAATGTCACTACTATCAAACAGCAACCGGCCACCAAGTAAGTGATCTGGACCGGAGCAGTTGGCATTACATCACTGGATCATCAGACGTTGCTGATCGATCTAGCTATGCATTCTTCGTCTATGTGCACTATACGCACCACCAGTCGACTTCACCGTGCTCCTTTCCTGAGAGCTACGTGAGCGCGACTGATACTGGATAGAGGTATAATCTCATAAATTTCCGTTTTGTCCGTGCTCGGGCGACGTGACCTCCGCGTGAGATCGACCCGCTGGCCGGCTTGCGGTGCTGCGTACGTGGCTCCACGGATTTCTACGAGCTCGCCGCTCCAGCGCTTGTGGTGCCTTTCCAAGACGACGACGATGTTATCCTAAACTCACGGTAAATATCTTCCCTAAGCGTACGTCCTGTCGCTCGCAGATACGCGGTCGATCGATCCCCTGTTGGTATGTACGAGTACTCCCCAATAATGAGGTGCTCTCGCTCTCGAATGTTTGTACAGGGGATTTGGCTGATGCCGTGACAACAACCATTGCAATCTCTGTCGGTCACTCCTGCACGTAAGCGTTTCGGATCTCTCAAAACCAACAATAGTACAAAAAAGATCAAATTTTGCTCTGGGTTTGTGAGGCGGAAGCTGGCTACAGAGAAGGGCCACTGGTGGTAGTGTCCTGGAGTTTATCTCAACTTTTTGTATGAACCGTGAACGGCTATTTTCCTACGATTGTCTCAACTTCTGTAGGAGTATGAACTATGCTCACACAGGTCGTCTCTCAAATCTCAGTAGCTTATAGCTTGCTAGCGTGCAGCCAAAGGACAAGCTCAGGACAAGCATCTCGACGCATCTTGCGTTGCTAGATCCTGCTGCTTTGTTTTATCAGAGCCCCCAGAAAACCGTTAGCGAGTTGCCGGACACGAGGGGAGCGGCCAAAGGCTACCGCTGTCGTGCCGGAAATGCAGGCCCTCGCGGTTCAAAGCATCACATGGACCATATGATCCCCAAGAGTGCAAATATCGAAACCACAAGTTTCGGGTGACAGTAGGCAGGCAGGGGAGCAAGCTCGCGCTAATCTAAGATTACTGTCTCGCTGATCTTGTGGTAACATGGGATTAGTCCGGACCAAATCCGCATTAAATGATGACTGCCAATGGATGGTCGAAACATGTGATTGGGAGAGTTAAGCTTTGACTCCACAGTGGCATGGAGAAGTGAGCAAAGGTAACCTTTTATGTGGCTCGAGACCATGCAAGGATTAGGTTATTTGGGCGGTACCTACAAAACCACTCTGGGCCCAGATTGTTGCGGGGCTCGCGCCTAATTAGCTACATCGGATGTATTTTTTGTAGGTTTTGCAAATGTGCTATACTTCAGTGTAATATTCAACAGAACATGATGTTAACGGTTTAAATTGCTTTAAAGATATCAATATCAAGATCTAAGTACAATACTAACTCACTTTGACGGGGTCCCGGATCGGAGGTTGCGTTGAAGCACATCAAGTGCCCCAAATGTCCAGGACCATCACCAACGCTTCATTTGTCCCTCGCTCATCATGCCTGGAGACCATCAAGAAACAGACCTGATCGTGATCTAGAGCTGAAAATAACTTGTTGCATCGTCGATTGATCCGTCGGCCCGTCGCTAGTCTAGTCCCTTTACACACTTGGACCGTTGGACGACGCAAGCAAAGTTTTTTTTTTTAAAAAAAAGGGCAGGAGTGCTGCCATTCATTAAGGGAGAAAGAAATAGATTAATACAGGAACAGGAGCAGCACAGGCGCTGCTAATGGCCAAAACAACAGCAAGAAACAAGAACAACATGAGAAACAACAGAACCGGGACAGCTACAATCCAGCTGAATTTCTCACAGAGCGAATTAAGTTAACATCATCCAAAACCAGAGAAGCTAACTGCGACGCTGACAACTCTTTGTTGTGAAAGATGCTTCTATTTCTTTCCTTCCAAACCTGCCACCAGAAGGAGAAAAGGACACCGAGCTTATGGGAGCGCTCTTTCTGATTGCCTGAAGAAAGGAGACTACGCACCCAACCGGCTGGCCCTCCTGAGTTGATCAACTCCTCACAACCTGGCAGAGTCAAATGTGAAGAAACAATGTTTCAAACGGCCTCTGTAAAATTACATTCAGCAAGTAAGTGGGAAGTAGTTTCTAGTTGACAGTAACAGAGACTACAGAATAAATTGCAGGGCCAGTTCCGTTTAAACATGTTATCAACAGTGAGCACTTTATCATGCAAAGTTAACCATGCGAAGAAACGGCATTTAGGTTCGGTGAGGGCTTTCCAAACACTGGCAGCGGGGAAGAGAGCAATGGCCCCAAGGAACTGGCACTCATAAGCCGAGACCACCGAATATTGCCCATTAGAAGTCCATCTCCAAGTAATTTCGTCCTTGAAGTTATTTAGGGTGACAAAAGACAGGGCCATGAACAGAAGAGCAAATTCTTCTAGCAGTGCAGTAGTGTCAATCTCTTTCAGATTGCTAATCCAGTTTGAGTTTTGCAATTCAGTGAACACACTACGTCGCTTATATCTCGCAATGGCATACAGATTGGGAGCCAGCTCCTGTGGCCTAGGTCGGAACCGCAGCGCGCGCCGTCGTCAGTTCTTCAGTGCAATTTGATTGCTAAGCCCTAGGTTTAGGCATCGCGCCGTCACTCGTCCCGTTGTAGTATACTCCAAGCTCTGGCAAGCGATACGATCCGATTTGTCTTGGACAGGACGATCACGGCGTGCAGGTCGATCCTTGGACAGCGCCACCACGGACGGCGCGGTTCGGCAGGTGGCCGGCGGTGAAGAACTTGCAGGAGGGGGACACGCACGCATCGCAAGTTGCCAAGTCCTCATTCCCGTTGGTTCAGTTTAGCTCGCAGTTTGGGCTCCTCGCGAAAACAATGGAATTTTCTCACGTTACGTCGCGGATTCTATCGAGTTAGTCAAACAAATCGGTGCCTAGAGCTAGTAGTAATAATCTGCGCCTAGATTGTTGCGCGGCTCGCGCCTCAGCTACCAACAAGACAACAGCCCCCCGTTACCATGCGTGTCCTGCACCACAAGGAGCCGGCAAAGGGGATTAAACTGGACCGCGAGGAACACACCAAGCACGGGTTTCGGGGCGGAGGCTCAATCTGACGACGCGGAGATTTTCTTGCCATGCATGGGGCCATGGAGATTATCTCGTCGCAGTAGCCTAGTATAGGTTTTTACTAGCTGCAATGCCGTGCCATGCTAATAGCAGGGAGAGTGAGACTGTACATGAGAGACCGCTAGAGGCACGTCACCGTCGTTACGTCGTACGTTCTGCATATACATTCATGCATGGCCAAGCGAGGGATCTGGGCGCGTTCCGTTCCTCCAACGCTCGATCGACAACGCGATGTGGCGCTGCATGCGTGGTCTCGCGTACGTGGAGTCGTGGACACACGCCATTGATTGAGAGAGAGCCAAGGCCGGCCGGCCGAGCGGGTGCGGACCGAACGGCCATTAATTTTGACGGACGTGGCCTCCATACCGGCCGGCTCTCTAGCGCGCGCGCGGCGCGCTTGCGACGTCGTCCTGGCTCTGCCTGGTCAGCCGGCAAAGCGGTTCTGCATGCGTAACCATAACATCTGGACCACCGTCGCCGTCGTGGTCGTGCTTCTTTCCCGCAGCATGCACGGTGTGAATCGCGTGGACCCAACCCATTCCTAGCACCTAGCTACCGCACAGTACACAGCCGAAAGATCGAAGTTTGCCCTGGTTAGGCAGCATGGCCGTGCACCGCACGCAGGCAGGCAATGGCAAATGCACCCACATACCAAGTGCATGCGCGGAGGGAGAGCCGCCGGCCGGGGGGTCCAGACTTCCAGAATCCGGACTATCCAGCGTGCTTGATTGCCAAAGAGCTGCTCGTCCTTGTTCCCGGCATCGTCCATGCGACCGGCCCGCCCGCGGGGAGGATGTGGCATCCCGTTCAACCCTCGCGCGCTGCAGGCCTATCGATCCATCGATGAGTTGCCGGATTGTTTCATGCGGTTAGACCCGGGACCACGCGGGGGCCGTAGGGCGCGTGGGTCGCCGCGCGCGGTGCTGGCGCATGGCTCGGCGCCGGAGGGGCGCCATCGGCTGACCGGCCCGTGTCAGTGTCGATGGCCGCCGGGGTCTGCACGTAGAAGTACCAAGTACGGCGACCTTTTTTTCGCTGCTCTGGATGAGAAGTGGGAGACTCGGACGACGACTGTTTGAAGAGAACGAGCTATGTGGCCGTGTGGTGATTCGCTTTCGCTCAAGGGGGTGCTGTCGCCGATCGCCGATCGGCAATTTGAAGGAATCGCTGTACCTAGCATGAAAAAAGCCGTGACGGTTGGGCCTGGGAACTCGCGCGAGAAGATGAACAGAGCCCATGGAGAAAGCGAGGCCAGGCCCAGCAGTGAGTTGGCAGGCCCCGGGCTCCCACACCTCCCACCGTTCCGAACCCCGCACGCGCTATATTGGATCTGAGTTAGCAGGCCCCCGGGCCCAGCAGTATGTCATTGTGGTTTCGTATTAGGAGCAATATATTTTCAAAACAAAACTTGTTTTCAGTGCAATGACATGATTGAGCAAAGGCTTATTTCCTTCAGGTGGATCCGACTATATGTAACTTTGATTTTTAATGGAAATCACCAACGTGCTAGTACGGTAATGGTGACGATAACGTAATCGACTAAACAGATAACAAACCATCCAAACCAATTAACTAATGAACTACAACACTCTAAAATTACACTACAGCAAAATAAATAATGCAAATTGGAACGTCACATGCATAGAGATGATAAAGCTAGACATGGACACAATATATGTGTATTTTACCAGAAATATATTTAATTTTTTAAGAAATAGCACAAACTAAGAACATTAATTCCCTTTTTTCCTTCAAGTGTCAAATCGACATTACTATATGAGTTGAGGTTCATGAACTTTTTTCTACATAGATTAAAATGGAAGTATCACACAAGTGGAGTTGTTGTAGTTGATCGACTAATTTTTTCTACTCCACTTTTTTCCTTTTACCTTTTTTTTTTCTGGGAACTATGGTTGATAACGGGCCTGACCGTAAAAGGCGCGCCTGTCGATGAGGTACCTTCCTTCCAGTTCCAACTCCACGTCACAAGGGCCCATCGCCAGCACACCTTTCCGATCGGACGGCCAGAGAACCTCCTATACCCACGAGATTTTTCCGCACCTGGACGACCCACTTGCGCGGGCCCACGCGCAGCGAGTGCCGTGCACGGCGCGCTGGCCATCTAACCGCTGGACTCTTTGAGCTGGAGCATTTAAAAATTTTGACACCTGTTTATTTAAAAAGCTAGTTGACAGACAGTGATGGTTAGTTTTGTAATATATATTTAGTTTCTCTGCATATTAAAAAATAAAAATATAATTTTGAATAAATTTTTCATGTTTTAGTTCAATTTTTCAGAAACTAGTTTCAACATTCTAAAAACTAACGTTTTAGAATCTCATATGTTTCCTTTTTTAGATTTCAGCTTTTTTTTAAGTTGAAATAGTCTGAAGCGCTCAAACAAACAGGCCATAAAAGCTGCCCTCCTCGCTCCTTCTCCGTCGCGTACTTATCTCTCGTGTTTGGGGATCTGGGATCCCCCATCTGTCCTCCTCCCATCGCTTAGGGTTCCACGCCCTCTTCATCGGCGGGCGTGCGGCCGGCGTCAACACCGGCGGCTAGGTAAAACTAGTTTTCTCTGCTTTCGCGGCGAACTACCTTCTACGATTCGTGCGTTGCGAGTGCAGATCTGAGTCGCATGCTTCTGTATCCCGTGCGATTTGTGTTTGTACACGTCGATCTGGTTCGCGTGCGTGCTTCTAGTTCCGGGATGTGCTTGCTGGATTGCATCCATGGAGGTGACTTGCTAATTGGTTTGAATTTATGTTTCTTAGCTCCCAGATCTGTGACTGTGTAAGTGTTGCGTTTCCCGCGGTTCGGGGGTGCGATTCAAGGGGGCTTGATTAGCTCAAGCAATGATATTGAGCTGTTAGTTGGGACGTCCAGATCCATGCAAATCTGGGATGTGAAGACGGTTGCACGGTCGGTAGGTTCGTTAGAATTTTAATTCGCGCTTGTTTCGTCAACCATGTGAATGAAGGGAAGCCTTGGGTGGTGGATTTGTTCTTGATTTGGCCTGAGATCAAGCAGGAATACTGCAATAGGGTTTGGATCATTCGTAGTGTAGATGAACTTTTGATCTCGTATGATTTGAATTGGTTTGCGATTCAAGCTAACAAACTAAAAGTTTTCGTATCATGCAAGTGATGTGCTATTCTAGACGAGCTGGCAATTCAATTGGTTCTGCTAATCCACTGCTTGCCTTTTCATCCTTTTATGGCTTAATTTAATACAAGTCTTAACAAGGAAAATTATTTTGTATTTACTCTGATTATGATGTAAACAAGCATTCTATGTTAACCTCTCACATATGCTTTATTCAAACGGAATAGTCTAATCCAAATTATGACTACATGGTGCAGTTGTCTGTTTTTCTTTTTATGGAGAGATTTATATGTTACATGCTCTCAATGCTGATCTATCTTCTTTTATTTACCGCAGAGAGATGGCTGGTGGGTTTCGAGTGCTGCATCTTGTCAGGCCCTTCCTGGCATTTTTGCCAGAAGTGCAGAGTGCTGACAGGAAAATACCATTTAGAGAAAAAGTGATCTACACAGTTATTTCTCTGTTCATTTTCCTGGTGTGCAGTCAGCTTCCGCTCTATGGCATCCATTCAACTACTGGAGCTGACCCTTTCTACTGGATGCGTGTTATTCTTGCATCAAACCGGGGTACTGTAATGGAGCTGGGTATTACTCCAATCGTGACATCTGGGATGGTCATGCAACTTCTTGTGGGATCAAAGATCATTGAAGTTGACAACAGTGTGAGGGAGGATCGTGCCCTGCTGTAAGTATTGCTGAATAGGACTCTCTCTTTTACCTTTTTGCATGTAGCAGTGCATGCTTTCTTTAATTTGACAAAGCGAAGTGATTGTCAGTATCATTCTATCAGTGAATGGCATTCCTTTTTTCTTATATTTGGTTGTCTTGTTGATGCATGTACTCTTTTACTCAGAAATGGTGCACAGAAGTTACTCGGTATCCTGATTGCTATTGGGGAAGCTGTGGCATATGTTCTGTCTGGCATGTATGGCAGTGTGAGCCAGCTTGGCACTGGGAATGCTATTCTTATTATACTTCAGCTTTTCTTTGCTGGCATCATTGTCATCTGTCTTGATGAACTCCTACAGAAAGGTTATGGTTTGGGTTCTGGTATCTCTCTGTTTATTGCTACCAATATTTGGTAAGCATGTCAAACTTATCTCTTTTTGATTTGTTATTATGTTAGAAGTTGGCTTATGGGTAAATTTGTTTTCATGCAGCGAGAATATCATCTGGAAGGCATTCAGCCCCACAACCATCAACAGTGGGCGTGGTGCTGAGTTTGAAGGGGCGGTCATTGCATTGTTCCATCTGCTAATTACACGAACTGATAAAGTCCGTGCTCTACGCGAGGCTTTCTATCGTCAGAATCTTCCTAATGTGACCAATTTACTTGCTACTGTCTTGGTCTTCCTCATAGTCATCTATTTCCAAGGTTTCCGTGTTGTGCTTCCAGTGAGATCAAAGAATGCCCGTGGTCAACAAGGCTCTTATCCAATTAAGCTGTTCTACACATCTAACATGCCTATCATTCTGCACTCCGCACTGATTACCAACCTCTACTTCATTTCTCAGGTATAGATTCAATTTCAGTGCTGCAGAACTGTAGATCTAACATGATTATGCAAGTACTAATATGCTTCTATTGCAGCTTCTCTACAGGAAATACAGTGGAAATTTCCTTGTTAACCTTATTGGGAAATGGAAGGAATCTGAATATTCTGGCCATTCTGTTCCTGTGGGTGGTCTTGCTTACTATGTAACTGCACCATCGAGGTGAATAATTGCATTCTGTGCCATTTATGACCTTAAGTTTGTGATTATTTTAGTTTGATTTCCATTAATAATTGATGTTCCATTAATAATAGTTGGAATATTTGTGAAATGTGCAGCTTTGCTGATGTTCTTGCGAATCCATTCCATGCATTGTTCTATGTGGTCTTTATGCTATCAGCCTGTGCTCTCTTCTCCAAGACATGGATTGAAGTTTCTGGATCTTCAGCGAAGGATGTTGCTAAGCAGCTCAAGGTAAAAGCAATATCTGTAATGTATCTTGTATCTTGTATCTGTTTGTATAAAAGTTCATGGGTACTACTTATTTTAATGCAACTTTAGTATCTGAAGCATGCTATTCATGTGCTGCTTATAGCTTTTATGACGTGTTAGAAAAACCATTTATAAAAACTACATCCTGATCTATCTATGCAAAGTTGTCATGCTGAGCATTTGTGAGAGACCAGCAATGCCAAATAGAGTGACAAGTAATTTGATTTATGCATCCAAAATTGTATCATACAGTAACATTCTTATTAACACTTCCTGGAAATTCAACAGGAACAACAAATGGTGATGCCAGGCCATCGTGAGTCAAACTTGCAGAAGGAACTGAACAGATACATCCCAACTGCTGCTGCATTTGGTGGAGTATGCATTGGTGCATTGACTGTTCTAGCTGATTTCATGGGTGCAATTGGTTCAGGAACTGGTATTCTGCTTGCTGTTACCATCATATACCAGTACTTTGAGACATTTGAGAAAGAAAGGGCGACTGAGCTCGGTTTCTTTGGTTTCTAATCATCATAGCTGCGGAACCGAGTTATGGATGCAGCAGAATTTTCTTGCAGATCAAAGTACTGCTTGGCCGGCAGTTTTGGTTGTAACTGGAGAGCTTATAGTCAGTTTAGGTTGCAGACTAATTTACAGGGACAAAATTGTAGTGGGTTCTGCATGCGTTTCAGTGTAGCACTGGCATAAGTTCCGTCAAGTACAGCTTTGGCCATCATCTAATGGTCTTTTTCGGTCCTCACCTGTATCGCCTATATAGTGACCCGTATGGTTTTGGATCAATTTAGTTATCTTGAACTCTAATACATTCTCTCATTTCTTGCGACTATCATGGTGGTCTCGTATTTCTGAGAACTGCTTTGTAGGCTAATAGTTCACTTTTGACATTCAGATTATCCAAGCTCAGCTACGCTGGTGTATGCTAGTACGTCATTACGTGTATTTCTGCAAGCTGCCTGTCTGTTATACAAGAACTATTAACAATGTACTCCGTCTCTTTCCACGTGGGATCTTAGTTTAGTATTCAATAAATATATTCTGAGAGGTTAAAAGACCCATATACCTCAATCTATCTTCATCCATCTACACTTCACCAGTTCACCTACTAAATTAATTATAGAAATTTTATTCTAACACTAGATTTTTATCTTGCGGCAACTATATCTGGCCAACGGGTCGAGCTGGCCCCAGGCACCTAAAAAAAATAAAATTTATTTTTTAAAGATATTACTGAAAAATTAATTATATAATATAAAAAATATAAATTTTAAACATAAATAGATCAAATTATATATATTTTAATGTTAAATTTTAATAAAATAATAAGCGATCAAACGGGCTATGCCGGACCGATTTGACTAAACGGGCCTAACTGAGCCGTGCTCGGATCGGCCTAGTGGACTTGCGGTCAGGCCCAAACATGGTTTGAGTCATGTCTTAAACCGGCCCGACCCGTCTAACCATCGTGTCGGGATATGCTCAGGCTGGGTCAAAAATATGGAGCCTCAACCGACCCATTTGACTCATACCCAGTTAGCCAGCTATAGCGGCAATGTTCAAATTTATTATACTCCGACAGAAAATTTTAAACCTCCACTCCCTTATGTTTTGAGACAGAGCGCTCATGCGTCCACCTCATTTAAGTGGACGTGATTTTTTTTTTGAAAAAAAAGCGATCTCGTGCTCACCCATACCAGAGCGGTATTCGTTTATTTGTTGCCCGGAATGCTATGTAAAATAAACTTCATTTGTTCTTAAACTTCATTTGTTCTTAGGACAACAATAATTTAAGAATAGATAGTATTAAAATTTTAATCCGATAGGTTTGAATTGGTCAATTCCATGGTACAAGGTTCACCTGAAGGCGAACCCTGTCCCGGTCCTAGATACCTCCCCTGCACAAAACATGAGCTACCTCAACCGAAACAAGATGCCGATGGAGAACAGCAGTTAACACCACTTACATGGAGCCGATGGTTCTCATAGGATTGCAATGACAAAATGGGAAGGAGGTGCCGGAATTTTCTCAGGTGATGCGGTATTCAAGTACAATGGTAAAATAATTATTGCCTATCGAACAGTACCATATGAAAATGAATTAACTCACAATCAAACTATTTTTCTCTATATATTTGACACAGTTCAATAAGTTACCAAACATGCCCATGTGCTTCCCATACAGTACCACAAAGTGCACTTTTGCACATCTTCTAGCTATTGAGAATTTGTTCTGCTGCTTTCAGAGGTTCTTACTGGATCGAAATATGGATGAGCCTGCAAACGGCAAACAGATACATTTAGCAAAAATAAGAACTAAAATTATAGATGCTGCATAGATCCAGACTGCGAGCAAGAAAAGTTACCATGGCTTCCTTAGCTGTAGGCCGTTCCTGGTGATCATAGCGAAGGAGCTTATCCACTAGATCAATAGCCTAAAGTGGAATTATGTCAAAAATATGTAATCAGGAGTAATAGGCTACATGGATTGAATGGCAGCTTGCATCACCTCGGGGCTTGCTAGGTGTCTGTTCCTGGAGCTTACAAACTTGGACCATGGTTTCCTGTTATGTCTGTAGCCATGGAAAAATCAGTTATCATCCAAAATAATGACCATGATAAGCTGCAATATCATCGAAAGCAAAATACGACCTTCCAACAAGCCTTTCCAGCTGTGGGTCAAGTTCAAGGCCGTATTTTTCAAGGTAGTTATAGAAATTTTCAGTGCCCAAAACCTGCAAAGGAGCAGCATGTTTCAAATAACTCAAAACAATTTAGATACTAAATGCTTCCCAAAAACCATTTCTATGACAATTATACAACCATAACGACTCATAACATTCTGGATAGTTAGTATCATAACAGCTATGGCGCTCCATGTATTCAAGATAGGATAGCCAATAACAATGAACACAAAAGCAATTCAAGGAGATAGATGCTATAACAGAAATAAACGCAGGCCATAGCAAGGAGATCCTGCAACATCTACAATGCGCAGCGCAATGAATGATGATCTGCAACTAAGGTACAAGATAACTAAATATGCAAATGCATATAAAATTAATTGGACATAATGCAACTAAGTTGTGTGATTCTAACAGAATAATACAAGAATACAGTTTCATGGTGACAACTTATAAGTCTATTAAGTCATGTATCATACCATTTATATCAAAACTGTAGATTTAGATATCATTAAAAAATATATTGAAAGGAAGAGATTCCACACAAGCTTGAAACCTACCTCGGTTATTTTCACCAACTGGTCATAATTATCCTGGCCATTAAAGAAAGGGTCCACTCGAAATATCTGTTAAGACTTAAGAGTATCATGTTGCATATCAAGAAAGGTCTATTAAGAAAGATTAATCATGGACAGTACCCTGCCACTCACCATTGCTGCAAACATGCAACCAAGGCTCCATAAATCCAATGAGTAATCATAATCTAACAAATCCACAAGAAGTTCAGGGCCCTTGTAACATCTGTAAATAGCAATGGGTGCGGTAAGCCAAATGCTGGGAAAAAAAACAGTGGGCAGCTAGAGTGCAACATTAAGTTAATGTTACCTCAGTGCAAGTCATTTTCATGTCTGAAACTTCTAAGAAACCTGACTGGAGGGAATATTTATATGGCATGCATAACACAATCTATTGTAAATTTTAGCACTTGCATGATCCTTTTAATGATGAACAAAGAGATGGGCCAGAACCAATATAAAAGCATATTAGAATCCTATTATCCTCACTAGCCGACTAGTATAAAGTTTGTGAGGTCAATGAATGCATAATTTCTTTTTAAAAAAAGTTTCCACTGATAGCTGCAAGTGCGCTGTCATGCATACTAGAACAAAGGAAAAGATACTTATTTAACAAGTTGAAGACTAAGAACACCCAATTTTTAATGGCAGGGCAACTGACCTAGAAGCGACTCTGGCATTGTACTCCATCTTCGGATGATAAAACTCGGCAAGACCCCAGTCAATAAGACGAAGTTGGCGGTTTTCATGATCGATCATGATATTGTGAGGTTTGACATCTCGGTGCATAATACCACGTGAATGACAATAATCTAGTGCCTACACAAATACCTGGAGAAGTTAAGACCATCATGTTGAATGCAATCTCACGGAATTAGAAGGATTAGAATGCTTATTGTGTCAACTGCCAACTAAACATCTATGTGCTCAACGACGGAACAAACTATCCAGGGTTAGGTAACAAAAAAAAAGGGCAGCCTGGTGCACGCAGTTCTGGCTTCCACAAATGACAATAAGCAAGTTGCATAGCACTGCATACATCTTTTTAGCTCTGATTCCATGACGTCTTAAATTAATAAATTGTTAGCTAAAAAGATACTATAACAGAACATCTGTATCAGCCGATGTGATTCTTATAAACTTCTAAGGTCTATGTGACGTGCAAGAAAAATTCTAGGGATTTAATTTTATTTTGATTGTCAGCAGTGAGAAAAACCTCTCAGATCCAAACAGATCCATAATGAATTAATTATAAATGAAACAGGTGTACCATGAGCAAGATGAAAGAAATGACACATGAGGACTTTTAAGATTCATATTCTTACCTTTAATAATTCGAAAATATAATATCTGATATCATAATCAGATAGTGTAGGGTACAACACTTTGAAGTCAGTGTTGTTGACATATTCAAAGATCAGACAAGGTGTCTTTGATTCATCATCTCTGACAACATCAAGTAGCTTTACGATATTTGGCCCACCATATAGGTTTTGAAGTATCTTTACTTCCCTCTTTATCTGCAAAAGAAACTCCACAGTAATAAAAAATTGGACCCAATAATCACGGGCAAATGACAATTAACTAATACTGATTACGCAGGACAAGTCTCATATGGTACAGTTGAAGGAAGCAGCTAAGTTTACAATCCTCCAATGTGCTAACATAATAACAGCTAAGGCTACAAGGCATTCATATAATCCAGTTTCTCCTACACATGACTACGTGATTTAAGATCTGAACAATGTTGCATAACACTAACTAGATACGTAACAATGGTAGGAACTAGTCAATTTTCAACGCATTACCTTCTTCTTCTTCACCGGCTTGAGTATCTTAATTACGCATTTGTCGTCACTCCCGGGCCGGAAGCCCTCGAACACCTCGCTGTACTTCCCCCTCCCCACCTTCCGCAGCACCTCGTACCCATCCTGCTCTCTGCACGCAAACGCGCAGACATCAGAACGAACATCCGAGGCCCAAATCACGAGACCAAGTGGTGCGGGTGAGCTGAGCTCCAGCTCCATGCCCTACCCCCACTGGATGTCGAGCGACTCGTAGTCCCAGTACTCCTTGGGCCGCTGGGCGTTCGCATCGGCGTAGACGCGCGCCACGGAAGCTGCGCCCCCGGGGTGCCGCGTGGCCCGCCCGATGCGCGGTGTCATGGGGAACGGCGCCTCGGCCGCTGTGGCGGCGGCGGCCGCGGCGTAGACCGTGGGCGCGGGTCGGCGGCGGCGGCGGTAGTGGTGGTGATGCCCCTGGCGCGAGGCCGCTGTGGAGAGGAGGAAGCGCAGGAGCAGGCTGTGGGGCTCCTCGGCGGCGGGCGAGAGCGGTAGGATGCGGCTGCGCAGGGCGCACCAGGCCATGTAACCGCCGCGCGGCGGCGCGGGGATGGTGGGACACTGGGACGTGCGAGGCCGCGAGTGGCGAGGCGCAAAGAAGGCCGAGCCGGCCGCGCGCCGGCCCCGTGTCGACCGTGTCCCGTCGCGTCGTGGATGCGTATGAAAAAATCTCGTGAAAAATCTCCGATTCGCCTCATAAGCGGATTTTTGTTCGCTCGAGATCGCGTGATGATTAGACTGGCCCGGACCGCACGGAAAAGAGTGAACTTGTATAGAAGACCGGGCCCTTGGATGCCGTTTTTTCTTTGGCTCAGTTTGTTTTGACCCACGTGTTCTTTGCAACGTAAGATTTTTATACAAATTTTACAGAAATTAGTTTAATTTAAAAAAATATAAAAAATAAAAAACATTTTTTTTCCAAGAAGGCTTTAATATGCTTTCAATTTGATATGAATAATGCCTAGTATAATTAGGTGGAATGTATCCTTTCCATAACCGTGAAAATGTCGGGTCCGGACTCCGGACCACCAATTCTATAGCAATGGGGCAGCCTGAATACTAATATCGTCACTGTCAGGTTTATGTTCATGGCTTTAAGAAATGCATTTGTGCTGTCACAAGCTCGTTACAGGAAGTGTAGAAATGACATCGTTGTTCTGCCGGATGCTCGTTATTCTGCTGTGAGGTTGTGCTGCTTTAAGAAATCCTTTTCTGTAATGTTATTTTTTTAGGCTTTGCTATAATGTTCTACTAGTATGACCCTCTTCAATTCACCTTCCAGGAGACAGGAATCAAATAGGCAGTCACTTATGCCAGAACAATCTACAGGTACACCAGTTTGCCCCAAAACTCAAAATCTGCATTAGGACCGTTCAGCAGAGTTCTCGGGTCGTGTAAATGGAGGACTTTGTTTTCCTCGTAGAGACAAACCGCACCCTCGCCCGCGCCCACTCAATGACACTACTGCCACCGCAAGAGTAGGTACGATCGATCCTTCAGCGCCCCCAGGTTGTTCACACGGAGACGGAGGAGACACGGGACAGGAAGGAGCTGTAGCAAGATCAAGAGGCGTCACCAGCTAATCAATCAGACAGGATCGCCTTCCTGGCTGGTGGAACAGCCGAGCTGGTACCGCTGCCAAAGTAAAAGATGATCTGCTCCGCGCCCTGTGTCGGCAGCGCGGGGTCTCCTCCGGTCCTCCGTCAAATGCTGCCGTTTCAGACCGGGCACAGGCTGCAGCCGTCGTGTCATGGACCTCGTGGTCCCTTTGCGTGGTGAGGCTGTGACCACCGGTCGGTCTCGGCCGACGGGATGGCCGCATGGGAGGAGCTTAGACCGCTGTATGCAAAGCGTCGATCGTGTCCTGAAATAATGTTTCGGCACCGGCCTGAGCTGCCTCGTGCCCGTGACTCGAGAGTACAGTGAAGTGCCCCATTTTCTATTGCTCAGGTAAACACAAATGGAAGCTGTGGAAACTGTGATTCAATGACTGAAGGTACAGATGTACTGCTACAAGTAATATTGCATTGCCCTGGTGGTCCGGTCATCAGATGAGCAAAAGAACCCAAACCCAAAAAGAGCCTAATCGATTTAGTTACTAGTTGACCTAATGCCAGCTGAAGCCAACAACGTATACATCTATATACACGTTGCAATACATCTGTCCTTCATATGCTATCACGGTTCAACTCAACAATCAGAACTAGAGAACTAATACCAGACAAGATACCTGGCTAAGATAGCTTGAGTCAGATCATCAAGTGGGTTTGAGCAGACCACCAGAATTTGCAATTGCACCTAACATTCTTCGGTTAGTGGGGTTAGACTCGTAGTGGTCTGGACTACGAATGCATGGGCCTCCTTTGAGTTGCCTGTACCTTCTGCCCTTGTAGGCTACAGTATTTGACCTGTTTTGAAAGAAAAAAAATTTGGATGCCACATCAGAATTTAGAATTGCTATGATATGCAGATATGGACCAGAACTGGACATGGGTGGATCGTACTACTTACGTGCATTGTTGCAAGAGTAGACAGCAATTCCCTTGACTGCTCCATTAGACTGCGCTCTTCAGTAGCAACTTTGGCAAGATCAGAAACCAGAGTACTTGTTCCAGCTAGCTGCAGAGCGACAGATAATTTCAGACAAACAAAATAATAAATGTAACATCACATAACATATATCTCACCAAATGTAAGCGTCCAACATCGTGTGATGCAGAGGCTGGGATAATCTTATTCCATTTTCTAAAAAAGCGAGCTTCTAAGAAATTGCAATATTCTCTTCTGATGAGACACGGTAGCAATATCGCTTTTTCATTAAGCAAAAGAGGTTCAAGACAGAGTAAATGAGTTCCAGGTTCCGAGGTTGCTACATTCCATCTTTTCTCGATGCGATTATTACAAAGGCACACAGCAACAATTTTTGTATCATGATGGCGAAGTCTATCACTAAGAATATAAAATTATTCAAAGAATAATAAAATGATTCAAATGGTCAATGACTTGAATTGTAGGATCTCAAATTTAGTTCAAGTAGAGAAACCTTTGTGAATATGCATTTATCTAAGATATGCTTCAGAAGCGTGAGAAGCTTGTTAAAGCCATCTAATAGAACTGGCTGGCTACGATAAGGCTAATAAATTGCTATCAGTGCAAAGCAATCTAACTACCCATGCAGATCAGACAATTAGCAAAGCTATACGTGGTGCTATTTCTGCTATGTAGGGACCAGAGTCATAAATTAAGACCATGTAATGGTGGACTAGCAATTAGTAACCAAGAAAAAGGAACAAAAAAGCAATTTAATGTAATCACCTTAGAGAGTAAAGCACCGATTGAACTTCCTATTGTTTGCATGATATCGACTGCAGAGCCAACAGCATTTTTCACATCTTGGATATCTGCCTGCAAACAAGAAGAACCTGATATTTAGTATACAGAAGAATTATTTCAAAACAAATTAGCAAGGCCGTGTGCTATTTACAACCTTTGCCCCATCAGTAACAGGAAGGCACAAAATGGTGGTGATAAGAGCATCCACAATTCCAGATAATGAATCAGCATAATCCCGCTCCAATAAAGACCATTCTTCTAGATGTGACATCTGCATTAAGCAAGTTTGATTATATATATTTGTTTAGAAAAAAGTGAGAAATGACAAACTGATAATACATAACTCATGAATTACTCATGACTGACTAATATTGCTAGTGGTTGAGCACTAATCCCTTATGTCTAAAGCCCCAATAAGATGCTGCCTGCTGGTCTACCCCTTTTCAACTTTACAGCTATTCATAGATAAGGGCCATGTGACATCTTCTGGACAGAAGAAAAGGGAATCGAAACAGCAAGCCTGCTATTACACCATTATGAATGAGAAGGCCCTGCATGCAGAAACTGTGCAGAGACTAATCACAGCTAACTGCTCCTAAAGTTCTATCAGAGACTACTTTTCTTTATTGGCATCGGATGGCCCTGTGCTTACAGCTTTCTTAGCCTGCAGTTCTATGACCTAGTTATTTTTTGGCAATATAATCACTTGCTGCCAATGTCCGGCAGCAAAACATTCAGGATAGTTCACGATGATAGGATGAACTCTAATAAATTCAAGGATACTAAGTTCAATAGTTGGCAAAATATTCACTTACAATCTCGCAGGAAAAAAAAATCGGTAGTACCTGTCCATTTAGAACTGTCATGAGTTTCCAATTGTTTCGGAACATCTGTAGCTGGAATCTCTTAAGAGCAACAGATTTACGCATGCCTAGAGTAGTAATCCATGCATCACATAAGTATTTCTGAGAGAGAGAGAGAGAGAGAGAGAGAAAGGTTATTGCGATTCAACAAAACTGAAGGGGGCTTGCCCTTTAGATCCAAGGAAAAAAAGTAATATAGTAGAATACGGCAAGATTTGTCTAATAAAACAAGGATGATGATCTAGGTGAAATTGTTACTTTTGTCTATACATATTTTTGTACTATAAATATCTGTCTGGCACTTTTGTAGTTTGATAATAAAAGGGACAAGTACAGATAACATATGCCCATTCAAGCTTCATACTAAAACAATCATAATTTCAGCAAGATATTTTATACATCTCATAAGCAGTTAAATCTCATTGACATTAGTTTTGTATATTCCTCCAACGTAAAAGGCATTATGTTACTATTCTTCAGTTGAGAGAATACCAGATTAAATGCCTACTACCTGATACACACACATACATTGCCTGGTTTACCTTTGTTAAAAAAGCTACTTCAAGTTAAAATTTGCGACAAATATGAATTATAGCGCACCAAAAACTATAGCATGAAACACCAATGTGGCTGCAACAAATACTGTGTATTCCGCAGAACTGCTAATGATGATAAGAGAACAGTAAGATGAGTATGAGCAGACAGCTCCTGCACATAGTTCATCCAGGATGCAGATACTGCCCCTAGTAATCAATTGCATCTAACAAAATTATAAATGGATCTCAAAATTAATGAAATTAAGCAAGCTCTCAAATCCAATCTTAAAAACCGTGTATGCAATCAATGAATCAAATTCTGAAATCTACAGCAGTTTCTGTTGCATATGAAGGAAGAATAAGCTTCCCAAAATAGAAATCCATAGTCTGCTGGATTTGCCAATGAACATAGATACTCACCTCAGCAGTCAACTTCTGTGCAGAAAGTGCATAATCAGCCTGTGCATTCACACACCGCCACTGCAAATACCGGTTGGATAGAATTCTCAATAGATGCTCACAGTCAACCTTACTACCACCATGCCACCTCCTCTTCACTTCACTACCCAAACCATAGCCAGATGAGCCTCTTCTGTGCTGATCCCAAGATGATGTGCTCGACCCTGTTGAGTTCCTCGGCCGTGATGGACTTGACATCCTTCTCGATGGGTTTCCTGTAAGCCTGCTTGGTGAAGGTTGCCGCATTGACCGATTCAGTGGAGATGAAGCTAATCCATTCAACAGCGATTTCTTGACCGGCGCTGTCCTTGGAGATGTGGATAACCCAGAGTTATGTGTCAAGTATGGCGTGCCTGGATCTGCAAATCGATTTGACCTGCTGGCAGCAGCATCCTGCAAGAACCTAGCTGGCACACTCATCCCATTCGACGACCGGCATGCTCTGTGGGAAATGCCAACGCCAGCATCCTGGGACCCTGAATTGCTCCCCGACGACACACTCTCTGTATCCGACGACATCAAGTAGTCTCCACTATCAAATGAGGAACGTCGAACCCCCTCTTCGAACACCATTGACTGCCGCAGCGAACGAACAGCAGCAAGGACAGCCGTGTCCCTCTTGTGCAAAGAACAGTCGTAGCTCTTAGCAAGCGGATTCCCCTCGAAACCGTGCGACACCCTCGCCGACATTGGCCACCTGTGGTGGGTATGGACCCCCTCAAATCCCGTCCCCCTCTCCGGCACAGCACCCATACTAGGCCGCCTCCGTTCTGGCGTGGTGGCCCCCGCCGCCGCAGCCACCGGCCGCCTCACCGGCGACGGAGACGCGGCGGGCTTCGCCTTGCTGGTCTCGAAGGAGAAGGACCGGCCCTGAAAAGCCACGGAGAGGCTCCTCGTTGTGGTGGTGGTGCCCGCATTGGACCCCGCGGCTTCACCAGGGGCGGCATTTCTTGCTGGGCGCGGGCGGTCGACGGAGACCGACCGCCTGGGCAGCGGCGACGTGAAACGGCGGGAGGGAGTGGATGCCGAGGTCGAGGTCGAGTTGGAGCTCGAAGAGGTGGTGGTGGTGGTGGTGGAGGTCGACGTCGAGGTCGAGGTGGACGTGGACTTGGAGGAGGGGCCGAGGAGGTAGCGCGAGGAGACGGTCCTGTACTTGGACTTGGGCCGCGCGTCCGCGGCGGCGCTGACGTTGGCGGTGCCGTTGGACTTGGCCGGGGACAGCGCGGATGCCGCGCGGCGGCGGTGCGGGGACGGCGACGGATTGTGCCGGGGCGCGGCCGCTGCTGCCCCGGCGGCTCCCATGGCGTCAGATCTCGCGGAATCTCCAGGTGGTTTAGGGGGTGCGAGGGGTTTCGCCGTTTCAAAGATGGGAGAGCGGAAGCGGACGGGCGGGAGGGAGCCGAGGCATGGGCACGGCAGCGGAACTGGAGTGGAGTGGGAGGCTGGGACCCAAGTGAAAAAAAAAAACGTGGGCGACGGGATGGGCCCGTCCGTCGCAAGGGCAAAAGGGGAAAAGCGCGCGGAATAAAGAGACGGGGCGGTGTCGTGTGGTGGTGGTCCTCTGGTGGGGCGGCGCGGGGGTGTAGCACGTAGCAGGGGTAGCCGGTTGACGCGCCGGTGAGCCGGCGATGTCTTGCTATCCACACCACGCCGCCGGCGTCAATCCGCCCCGTGCCGGCATGCCCGGGGTTTTTCCTCCCGCGAGTGGAAGAACTCACTTGCGATTTTCTGTTCATCATGGCATATTTCTCCTCCTCGTAGCCGCGGAATGCGCTGGTAGAGCTGAAAATAGATAAAAACGGTCGAAAAAACATCACAATTAAATTTACTTTTATATTTATAACATCGAATAAAAATAAAAAAATTATAAACAGAAACGAACGAATAAATATAAATTTTTTTTTAAAAAAACAAAATGATCAGCAACCGAAAAAGATATAAAAATATGAATAAATATCGAACATTTCACTATAAAATCCAAGTCTTATAATATATATAATATAAATTGTAATTAAATTTATAATATACAACTCAACAACATAGATCATTAAAAAGTTGTTTGGTTTATAATTTTTTAATTTTATTTTTTATAAAATATGTTTAAATGTGATCTTGTTACCATATTTGAGCAAAATGAGAAAATTCTGCTAGAAACGGACTGCCAAAACAATCGAAAAAAACAACATACCTTTTTTTTTCCGTCTATTGAAAACGCTACAAGAAAATAGTAAACGGAACGCGGTGGAGACGGAAAACTTTCGTACCGTTTTCAGCCGCAGATTCGTGACCCGCTCATGGGCCGGGCCCGACCGGTCCCGCAGCAACTGGTTGCGGACGGCGGCGTGGCGACGGCTACCGGGACACTGACACGGACACCATCATTTCCCGCGAGCCCGCGACGCGCCGAAGCGACACAGAACCGGGCTCCGAGGCTCTAAACAAAGCGCGGGGAAGCGTGCTCGTGCCACTAGTTTATCCGCTACTTGATTGGCCTTGTGTGCCATTCCACCACGCACACGCACGAACCTAGGAAAATTGAAGCTTTGTTTGAGGTGCGCCAAGTATAATGGGCAAACGGGCCGTCCGGCCCGCACGGCATGGCCCACCTAACAGCACGGCTCATTTCAGCACGGCCCACGGGCTAAGGTGTCGGTCTATGGCACAATCCGATTGAATCACGATAAATCGTGCTGAAACGGGTTGTGCTGGCATAGTCGATAAAGAGGAAATCGGCTCAAATCTATTGGAATGTGAAAAAATAAAATAAAATGTGCGTTCTGAAGGGTCGAGCCTACGACCAAACATTTAGGAGGGAGAAGATTAACACTGGACCTCGTCAGCTGTTGTGTTTTTAACAGAAACGTAATTCTATTTAATATAAAATTATAAACAAGTCGTGCCGTACCACCCACCATGCTAGACCTTCGGCCCGAGACCAGCCCGCCGTACGGGCCCAGGCATAAACCGGACCGAGCCGTGTCGTGCTTGGGCCGTGCCAAATTAACCAGACCTTAATGCGACCCATTTGGCACAGCCCAAATGCCCAACTTTAGCGCCAAGCCCAATCAGCAGCCAAGAGCAGCAGCGCTCTATGTGCAGTTCTTGCCAGGAGTATTCGTTTTTTCTACCGGATACTACTACACTAATCTGCGTTGTTATGTTTAACTAGTCAGCGGGCGTGCATTGCCACGGAACAAAAATCATTACGACATCAATAAAATTATCTGTAACAGGTTCTAAAGAGTTAATAGACAACGATGGATTTAAGGTTTACACAACGATTGGTTAACATACAACGTTGCATGCTATCGAGGCACAACCTTTTGATCTTATTATAGTCCAACGCCCATGCTTCGCTCCGAGTTGAAGATACCTCGAAGGTCTAAACCGCTTTTTAAAACTATATAAATGTATAACAATCCCATAAAGCTTCCTCTTGAATTTTTGTTTTATGAATACACACATTTATGCATTCAAGCAGTGTAGAGATTAGGAAAATATAATATCTGAACAACATAGAACCAATTCTTGTTGAATATCCAACCTTAGTGTGGATTACTTCTTCATCGAACGCCTTAGCAACCGGTGGACCATGTAATTCGCCTCAACCTCCATTTGTTTCATAATGACATTTTCAACAACCACCTGAAAATCAAGGCCAAGTTTCTTCCAGATTCAGAGCGAACAAGACTAATGTGCAAACAAAAATGATGGTCCAAGTTGTAAAGAATTAGAGATTGGGAAGCATAATATATGAGCTAATAAGTTATACTGAACAACAAACAGGGAAAACAGAAATCTTAATGTACAAAAGCCTCAATATGTACAATAAGCTTACTAAGAAGCACTTGATATTTCTTTTAAAAAATGTATGAGTACCTAGAGTAGAAAGGACTTGCTTCAGTACAATTTACATCTCTGAACCTACTTCTCACAGCTCCAACATGAATGATACATTATATCTACAACGGGTGTCTACATACATATTAGATCAAAATGATTCCCAAAATCATTTGAGTATTGCTCACAAGAACACATAGTCGAATTTCCTCAGCAGCAAAAGTCCAAGATTTTAATGTTGTTAATACAACCTACCATTGACAGTTGCAGAGCTTGGTCTAGCCTTTGCCTGAGTCATCAATGAAAATAACAGTCATCAAATATTTGCCTATTGTAGGTGGGGAAAGACTAAACACACCTAGCAACAATGAAACTGTGCTATTCATCTGTCAGAACTGTAGGGCAGGGCATCAAGTGTGTACAAAGAAGAATGAAATATTTGAGCAGGCAAAATTCATTCTGAAGTCATATGCCTAATTTCAGGCTTGGATGAAAATAACATTATACCTCAACAACTTCTGTGCCACCATTCTGTAAGCGGTTAGTCAAATTTGAGTTCATCGGGAGTAAATGAGAATGAAAGGGTGATCTGCAGATAGATAGATTACAAACAGGCACAAGGATGTTCATCAGCAGTGGGATGCGTCGCGACAGCGCTTGTGGTGGCCGGTGTCACAGAGATGGGTTCCCAGTGATCAACCATCAGCCATTTCAGATGCCTCTACTGCATATACATGCCATCCTAACATTGAAATAATGAGCTCCATCTGTCATGTTATGTTTACCACAGAGATCAAGAGATACTATCCAGAGAAATTAATTGTGTAAGAGGAAATTACTATGAAGACATTCCTCAGATGTGCGAAATTGCTTAACAATTTATAGATAGTTGAAACAAACTGATTCAGTAGCCAGTAGGAGTCAAGAGCACTTAGAACAAAATTAGAACCCCTACCGAAACTTCTGGTGCAAAAGATGAACAAAAGTACAGCATAAATTTGACCAAATTCACCCTGCCAGGAAGTACAGTAATTTTTAATGGCTCCAAAATTTAAAAAATTCTAAACAGAAAAAAGGAAAAAATTAGAAAAAAGCAGTACACGCAACTACTCATGCACGCTACCTAGAGGGAGATTTTTTTTATCTAAAAATTACCAAAATCATGGATTTTTCAGCACAAAATCCAATCCAGATAAAAACTCGGCCAATAGATACACAGCCGGAGCTACGGATGAATGAATCTAGAGAGAGAGAGAGAATGCAATGAGTAGCTGTGGTGCAGCAAAGCATGTGTATAACTTCAGTTAATCCATCAAATGCTCCTTTTTGTGTATGAAAGCAAGAGGATTGGAGAACATCACTGTGGCCAGGCCACACATAGAATGCTGGATCGATCGATGAAGATCGAGCCAGTCATGAAACAGTCGCTGCACGCTGCAAGCAAAGCTGAGAGGGATTGGAGCGCGAGGCGAGCAGCACGAGCCGGGGGAGGCAGTGGTGGAAGCTGGTGACGCGGGTGCCCTGTCGGATGCGCGGGCTGTGGCGACGCAAGGCAAGCAGCGCGGCGCGAGCAAGGTTCGATCGATCAACAGTCCAGCACCCGTGAGAGTACTTGACGACCAGACCTTGAAATCAGAATAAATCTACGGTACGTGGTGCCTGCCTGCCTACGAAGCTGATCAGTGAATATGCATCATGTCGGCGCACCGTCTCACACACACGTAGATATCACGTAACCCATCATTCATCGCATCCTACAAATCTATAATCCACCAATCAACCCTACTGAAAACGACGAGCACATGTAACAGAGGTCCATTCAGTGCCTAACCAATCAACGATCGTTCCATCTCGATCGATCACGTCGTGCTATCGATCGAATCTATCGAGCTGTCGAATCGAACCCGCGTTAGCCATGCCGGCATGCATGCACCGTAAAGCTAGTCTTATAGCCGGCAACGAATGCCTTTGCTTGAGAAGGACGCTCCACCCGGCCGGCGAATCGCGCGCGCCTTTGTGAGACCATCGCTGTGTCTGTGCTGCTCGTAATCACCGTGATCTTTTCGGCCGTCCAGTCTGCATTGCGGCGCCCGAAGCAACAATGCATCCATCAGCATAGGCTGCTGAATATGTTATGGTCCAGTTATGGCGATGCTCTTAATTCCTCCGGATTGGATACTGGGCGCCCAAAAACAATTGGGCTGTTGTAGTTGCATCTCCTACATTGTTGGGGAACTAATCAATTGCTACGTTATATTTTGAATCTTGATCTCTTTTGGATTGCTAGGATATTTTCTAAATACAATATTTTTTCTATAAAATTGAACTCATTCCTAATAATAAATTTGTCATTTCAAGGTAGTTCTTAACGATCTTTTTGGAGTACACTAAATCCGTACCAGAATCACCATTGATAGTTTCCACGTTTGTGATTCTTCGCGATTTAGAAAAAGTAGCTAATGTCATTATCTGCCCCCATCGAGATATAAATCTTTTGACCGTTGGGCAAAATCGAACAAGAAGTCTCATAAATTCACATAAATACTACCGAGCTTGTATAGTTCGATCTCAAAAGTGACATCAAGTAACATTTGATAAAAAAGGTGATCTTATAGTTATGAACAGTGTGATACTGACCATAATGTCAGATGTTTAGTACTCTCTGTCTCAAATTACATGAACAGTAAATTTTTTCTCATAGATACTTAATGCTATTTGTCTATGCCTCAATTTTCGCCTCTCGAACAGTCGTGGGTCGAAATCAAGATTTATCGAAGACGTTTGTGGACCTTGATCAAATACGAACAGTAATATGTAGAACAGCTACTAATGACTCTACGACGCACGACGCGACATTTGAAGCACGATTGATCCAGACCGTTATATTTAATAGCCGCACTCATTGTAATTAGAAATAGAAGTTATCAGTGTTATGACGTGATAATTGTCATTACCACAGGAGACGCGTTTCTTCTATAAATATGTAACTTGTCCGATAGAGCAAGACATCTATTTTTAGAGTAAGAGAACACATACTCATTAAACGTAGGGTTGTTATCCTCCGAGAGACTCGAGCCAGTTTAAACCAGTCGTGTCAGTTCTGTTCGTAATTAGCTTTACAATACTCATATATTCAATTTTATTCATAATATTGTCGATCTTTTAAACTCGTATTTCTGTCGACACTGTCATTTATTGAACAACTGTGCCCCCTACGCACATAGTCGATAGGATCTTGTACACATGCTAGCTTTCCTTTCTTCCTTCCCCAATCTCCACCTGGCCAGACGCTGCTCCTCCCATTCCCATTTCCCAGTCTCTTTCCACCATGGTGTTGAGAAGCAATGAGCGGGGGAATTCATTGTTGACTTCACATTTATTAGGATGAGTGGGGGTAGTTGTTTGTCACCTTTGCATTAATTATCGCAATAGATCTTTAGGAGCACGGAGCTGGTGACCACAGATAGATGAGGTGATGAGGGAGGAGCGCTCGAGCTCAAGAGACAAGTCCATAGTCTTAGGGTAGCTTGCGGCAACACATGGAAGAGAGAGCACAACGAGTCGGCAAAAACACTATTGCAAGCTCAAATAAGAAGTATTTTGCCGTGGTTAAGAGCTCGAGAAAGGTCGTTATTGTCACCGTGAGCTTTCGGAAGGACACCGCCGCCATCAACGGGAGCTTAGGAAATTGGATGTTGTCACTAAGGGTTTACTAAAGGCAATAATTGGATATTATTGTGATACCGGAAGAAGGCATGTGTTGTTGCAAGCATGGTATCTATGTTAAGAACAATCTTGTGCAATATTTAATGATACCACTTTGCATTTGATATTTACACTCCAAAAGTAAAATATGATGTAGTCTCACATTGAGACAGAGATAATACCAATGCTACGTGTAAAAATTTATCTCCTTCCAACCTATTTCCAATCAAAGGCATACTTAAAGTGCGTTTGGTACGGTTCAGTTTAAGTATAAAAATATTTTTGATCAGAAGCAGAATCACTTCAAAAATCATTTATAAATTTTAGTGATTCAGATTCAAAAAGCAAGTAAAATGATTGCAATAACCAATATTCCCTTGCATATATTAATATTAAAAATATCAAAATAATTTTAAAAAATTTTATAAACTAACAAAACAACTTTAAAAATAACTCAAAAGATAACTACACGAAGAGTTCGACGAGACGAATCTAACACAACAACTTTAAAAAATTTTGAAGGCTTAGAGAGAACTTTTTTGAAAAAATATTCGTATTTCTGAAGACTTTACCATGCGGGGAGACATGAAATGCTAGCCGATTCACCGGCGAAACCCGGTTTTGTGCGTTCCAAGCTCGTAGTGCAAAAAACGAATTGCTTCGATCCATTTTAAAAGTGAAACGATTCACGATTTCATCGTTTAGTAGCGTTTCGACCGATTCACGGCTGAATCTGAATCGATTCGTGTTACCAAACGCAGCATTACAGTTTCCTTGACCCATCAAAAATTCCCGCATGGACGCAAATGCCGAAATGAAACTGATCCCACCGCAAAGGTTCTCCTCACCTCAGACTTAATACTGGCGTCAGCTACAAATCCGCACGTGCCGTTGACTCCCGCCGCCGTTTCCTCTTTGGGCCCAACCAATCACCACCCTTCCCTGCACCGCGCCCCAAACACCCGCATTCGCTGACACCCTCCCCGCCCCGTCTTCCACGACTCGTCGTGCACCGGGTCCTCCCACAACCTCCTCCCCTACGTTCCTTCCGTTCCCCATCCCGTCTCCCGATCGCGCGGCGCCGGCGAAACCCTAGTGACGAATTCCCCTCCGAATCAAAGGATCCAAGTAACTACAATCCCTCCCCGCTCTTCATTCACCCCGCAATTCGTTGATTGTTCAGCTCGTTCGGTTAGATCTGAGCAGCCCCTCTTGTGTCCGCTAGGGTTTCCGGCCTAGGGGACGAGCAGCATTCTGGGAGCGCGCGATGGCGACCTGCCGGAAGATGGCGCGCGTCGACGTCGCCGAACTGAAGCAACACCTCGTGAAGCGGCTGGGTCGACAGTGGGCTGCCAAGTACTTTGCGCACCTCACCAAGCTGCTGAATCTTAAGCTCACAAAGGTGGAGTTCGACCGCCTCTGTTATGCCACCATCGGGAAAGAGAACATTGCGCTGCACAATTCCCTCATTAAGGGGATCCTCAACAATGCGCTGTCGGGGGTGCCACCGCCGAGCCGTCAGGCCGCCACGGGGCAGTCCGGGACGACCACCGCCCCGAGCGGGCAATGCGTCGGCGTCGCCTTGCCGGTGCTGCAGAATGTAGGGGTGGTGGCTGATTTGGGCGACGTCGAGCTAGCGAGGGACCGGTCTGCGGCGGTGGGGAAGGTGCTGTCCGTGGAGGATGGGGAGGAGGTGGAGCAGGTCAGGTCTGCTCCATGTGTTCAGAGCCGGAGCCCGATATCAGCACCATTGGGGATTTCTGTTGCAGGGAGCAGCGGTATGAGGACACGGAGGATCGATGACCCGATGTCATCATGCTATGATTCTCGCCATTTGCTGGATACAGGTACTCTGTGCGAGGGTTTGCAGCGGCGGCTGCACAATGGGGGCGTTGATGTGTCAACACAGGGCGTTGAAGCTCTGAATCGAGGATTGGATGAGTTCCTGCGGAGATTGATTAAACCGTGCATGGAATTGTTGAGGGTAAGATCCTGCAGTAGGATAATTAGCAAGGTCAATGATAAATCTGCGGCTAGAATGAATGGCCTGCGACATCCAAACCAGGGTCATTGTACAACACTGCAGGATTTAGCAGTTGCTGTGCAATGTGATCCACATTTGCTTGTGGCAAATTGGTCTACACAGATCGAGAAGATACAGACAATATCATTTGGAGGAGAGTAAGCAGTTTTGACAGTTATGGCTGATGAACCTTGCATAAGGAGATCTAAGTTGGAACATAGTACAATTGAAGTAAATGGAGCTTTCAACCAACTAAAAGGCTACAGAATCTGATGCAGTTCAGTTTTCACAAGCCAGAAATTCTATGGCGCAACAAGTGAACATTGTGACTATGAATCACGGTGGACTCAGTGCAACATACATTCTTGGGAATTTATAACAAAACAGTTGACACAAATTGGAAGGCCCATAGGGTTTGCTGACATTTGGGTTCAGACCAAGCAACTCGTCGATAAATACACTTGAACTAGTTGTCACAGAATATAAGTCGTGATACTTGTAGGGATTCGTTGTCATATTGTAATAGATCATGTTTTTCTCATATTCCAAACTTGGCTGGAATAATTTTTCGCGAGTGATAATAAAAGATACTTCATTGCTCTGTACATTGGATTCAGATAATGGCAGCTATTGCTTGCAATTAGGGTACATATTTGAGCCTTCTGAAGTTGAATGAGTATAGTTTTTTGTCTACTATAAACTTCCAAGTCCCTCCTATGATTCGATTGGGGCTTCCTTTTCACTAAAGTGTACAAATGTCATGTGATACTCTCTCCGTTCACAAATATAAGTCATTCTAGCATTCAAAATTTGTTCTTCAATATATGTCATTCTCACTTCCCAATACATATTTCTCTCTTTTCAATACATTTTCTCTCTTCCCAATAAATCTCTATCTCTTAACTCCTCGTTTTTTACGTACCATATTTTTTCACTTTTGCTCAGAGCTAGAACCACCACCTATAAAAGTGAACGGAGGGAATACTAGTTATACAGTAATATATGGTGTGGGCTGTTCCAGCTGTATCAGTTTGCAGCATTTCAAATCTATTTTAATTCTGCTGCTCATATATTACTATTTTCTATATTCATATTTGATGCTATTGGAAGTTTATATGTTTGTTGTTTGCTTGCTTGAATACAAAATATGTACATCTTTAAGCTCCGTGGAGTATCAATGTCTTGTATTTGGGGTAGTCAAATGCTTTTATTTCTTATGTAATATAGATGCAAAAAGTTTTGTCATGACTGAATTTTAATCTATACTAGTAGCTCTTTTCATGAAGTCTAATGAATGGACAATGCCACTGATGCAACAGTATGCGATATTTATTCTGTCATGACAAGTGCAGTTTATACTTAATACGCTACTGTGATGATTTACTGCCCCTGCACGCTATGTTTTTTCTTGTCTTTGAGGTTGTCATGCAGATCCCTCAAGTCAGGAAAATTGGTTTACATCACTACCTGGACAGAAGGTTGGACGATAAAAGCTGCTTATATTGTCTGAATACCTTTGTGAGAAGAATCGCTTGACTTCTGATGTCTGCTATCGCCCATCTTCTCCAGGTCAGGTGCATCCACAATAATTTTCATGCATGCGTTTCAGAGTTTAACACCTCAAAGCAGGAAAATTCTCTTTAGCAAAGTGCAATCATAGTCCTTCCTCTTTCACTAAACTTGCTGCCAACTTAGAGTATATGTAGTGTTCAGAAAAAGAGTTTCCTTTCAATAAGCTATTCAGAACGACCCGACCATGTCTGCGCTGGAAACTGGACTGGACGAACATTAGCAGTCAATCTGCAGACGATCAATTTGTCAAATCATGTTTCTCTCCATGCCGGTCTCCAGTCGTTTTCACTACGCTTCTGTACCTTAAGTCCAGCATCCCAGTAGCACAGCGTGGTATCTTCCATCCACTCAAAATCCTTTGTATGTGGCTGCGGGGAAATTCTTGATGTGAGCAATCCGCCTCTTCTTTCTTCTAGATCGAACCTGCAATCTAGCGCCCTTCATGCATATACTCCTGTCAAGGCACGATCTTGATAAAAAAAAATTCAGAAAAAACACGGAAACCTGTTCTTCCTAGTCCACTGCAAAACATCTGCTCTGCAGCCTCTGCACGTTGGCAATCTGGTTGAGATGTTCACGCGCCCTTCCACTGCCGCGGCCCTCCCCACTGGAATCACGAGCCCTCAGCCTAACCTTATCCCCTTTCAGTCTCCAGACGAACCAGCTCCCGAGCCACGGTACCAAGGACCGGCGGCAGCCTGTGTGTACTTACGTTACGTTAAGCCTCCTGTCAATGGTTTAGCAGTCATGCTTGTTGATTGGGATTTCTTGAGGTAGCAATCAAAGTTTTAGTTTTCTCTACTATTGATCTTCTTGTTGTCGTGAAAAGAAAAAAAAAAAGGGACAAGCACTGGCTCAGTTTCCTCTTGCTTTCCAAATACCTTCTCCCTTATCAAAATTATAGATCTCATTAGTTTGAAATCTATAAAAGTAAACAAACAAAACAGCTTATTTACTAGATTATTTTAATCTCCAGAGCATTGTTGTCTTCTTACATTCAAAATAAATAATCCGTGTTCAAATAAGCTAAGTTGTTACAGACAATTACAGATTATAATCTACATTATAATTTTTAGATAATAGTCTAGATTATAAAAAGTTGAGATTATTATCTAAATTATATAATCTAATGGAGAAACAAATAGGGCCTTAAAAAGACGGCGATCAGCAAAAGCCTAAATATCGCACGAATAAGGTAGTGGTTATGCGTAGTGCCCAAGCTCCTCTGTTTTCTCAGTTAAGAGAAATAATATTCTGGGTTTCTACGAAACCAGGATCGGACAGATCGTCATGGCCAAGGGATAAGAGACACTTCGATCTGAACTAATGATTTGGGCAAGGGAATAAAATCTTGCCATTTTGACATTTCTTTATAGGTACGAGTAACTAATCTTTGCAGGAGGCAGGAACTGCATCGCAGATCAGGCATTCATGCGCACATGCATTTGCGATTTTTTATATAAAAATAATGCAACAAAAAAAATTGGCATGAGATACTTTTCTTTCCCCTGCCGTTTTATAGCGTGGACAAGCACTAGTGGGCTTGGGACGTGAGCGTGATGCTTTCTCCGACTCCGAGATCTATAATTTTTGCTGCATGACTTGGTTGTTTATTTTATACGGAGTATATTGCTAATTGAAGCCTAGTGAAACATGCAGTGAAAACACTGTTAGCTAATCTAATTTGCAATTTTTCTTACAAAATGTAACACTTTTTGCTGGATATAATTACGGTTTCTATTTGGACGATTTTTCATTCATTTCCTCACAGATATAGTAGCCTGAACAGCTCTCTTTCGATCAACTCCATGGATTTGCCGCAAAAGCAATGTACTAAGTTAATAAGCCTGAAATTTTTAGTATCGCGTAGAAGCAAGGAACACACACCAGTCACCAGCATATCTTATGGTGTAGTGGAGGCTCCATGATAGCCGCTTGCGTACGTCAATCGCAGGAAGCACCAACTCCAGGTCACTATCTTTTGTCTTTTGCCGGAAAGACCGGTGGCGTCGGCTACGTGCTTTCCTCGTCTTCACACGCTCGTTACGATGATTCCAGTTGTACCCTAGCTATGAACACCTGTGCCCTCGTCTAGTCAACGAGGCACAGGTAAGAGTCACAGCGAATGTAAGGGAGGAAAAATACGTAGAAGGTGAAGAAAAAACTCCTAGTAATTTGCTGGGATGAGGAGTATTTTTTTTTATTAAAATTTTCACTGGCATAAACGAAAATGGAAAACCTTTTTTGAGAGTTATTTTTGTACATGTCGATCAACTCGCGATTCTCTTTCTCTCCACATTTATTCTCGATCTCTGCCGCCTATGAACCACATCGTCTCTCCCACCTTGCCGGGACGATCGGTCTCTCGATCTTGACCAGGGACCGTTCTTGCTTGGAAGCACGACGCCGCCGAGATTACCAGCCGGATCCTAGCTCCAGATTTGAGGCAGGGGTTAGGGCCGGGGTCGTCTAGCGGTGATCTATGCTGTCTTTGATCTCCTACCAGCTGGAATAACCGGCGGAAACGCTCAGTCCAGCAGACGCGGGTTCGTTCTTCGATCAGAGTCACGCGCTCAGAACGCGCAGCAGTAGTAGATGAACCGCCTCCACGCGTTCTTCCTCTTCCTGGCGCCGGCGGCCGCCGCGACGGCTGCTGCGGCGGCGGCCTCCTTCTCCGCCAGCGGGACGGCCGGCGCGTCCGGCGTCCGCAGCATCTGCCACATGACGTGCACGTCGCGGTACTCGCACGTCCGCACCTCCTGCCTCAGCTTCCTCAGGCCTGCACATGCGTCGATCAGAAAACAATTAAGTTCAGTCGGTAGATCGAAGAGGTATGAAACGCCAACGACGCCGACGGCGACGATGACCGAGAGAGTGAGGTTAAAGCCGCAGGTAACAACGTACCGGTCTTTCGCCGGAGCCCGAGACGGGTCGCGAGGCCGAGCCAGACCCTCTTCGCCGGCACGGTGGCTCGGTCCATACACATCTTCCTCGATCTCCTCTTTCCTGCTCTGATCCGAAGTTCTTTCTCTCGTCACTCTCTTCAGAGTTAATCCGAGAATTCCTCCTTGTCTTCTTCCCGACTTGCAAATTGCAAACTCTCGCACTCCCTTATCAACCAGCTGATGGAGCTGAGATGAGCGCCGGGTCGTGGCCGGCACGTTTTATAGCGCAGGAGCTTGCGGCGCGGGACGAGGGGATGGGAGGCGAGTGGGAGACAACGGAGATGCGCGTGCGATCCGGTACTTTTCGGGCCCTGGCGCTGTCGTCCGATCTGGACCCGCGGCAAGGGCAGGTCCGTCCCTGTCCGCGGCCGCTGGGCCCGGTGTCGCTGTCACCAGCACGGGCGCGCTTCCTCCCTCGCTGGCCGCCGCGTGGGCGGATCCGACGGCGCCCGCGGCGTGAGCTGGTAACTGTCCCGCGGAAAAACGGAGGAAAGGCAAATGGTTTCCAGTTTTGCATTTTCATCCGGCCGGACGCCAGCACCGGCAGGAGGTGGAGTGATCGCGGCCGTAAAAACCGGCGGCGTGCGCGACCCAGAAAAAAAAATCACGGTGACGGTGTGATGCTTTCTCGTGGTGGAACGACGAGGATGTACATGTGAAGGCGAAGTCAACTCGCGAGTGAAGCAACCGATGTTTCACGACAACAGAAGGGTGAGTCATCCGGGATCGCTGGCATCGATGTTCGGTCACGGCAGGAATGTGGCAAGGGCAGTGGACCTGCCTTTAAGGATTAGTCATCGTTCACATGTCGTTGAGATTTGGTTCATCAACTACCAATTGAATCTGTAGTTGTGTCACAAGCCGGTGACTAGGTGGTGGAGCAAGGCACGGGCATCGAATACTTGTAGGATTAAGGGGCAGTAAAATTTAACTACTATAACTACAGTTGTGAAATTGTGAAATTGCCTCCAATTCATTAGTATGATCGAGCAATCTGCAGTTGTAAATTGAATTAATTTGATACATGACATTGTAATTTTTCAAAATTTGAGATATACCATCGGAGGCCACATGTAAATTTATAAGAAGTCCTCACTAAACCTCACCAAAATTTGTGGCCGGCAGCGATTTGAACTCAAATACAACTCATGCAGCTAGAACGGGATACTGGCCTAAAGGTCGACCAGCCGGTTTCTCTCTAAGACTTTTTTGTTTGAGCTAGAGCTTTTAAGCTTTCAAAAAAGCTGGCTAGTAGCTAGTTGAAAAACTGGCCGGTGAAATTTAGATGTTAGCTTTTGTAATATATATTTAGTTTTTTTGCACATCAAAAGCTAGAAAAGCAACTCTCAATGAGCTTTTCAGCTTTTAGTTCGTTTTTGCAAAAGCTAGCTTTTCAGTATTTTAAAAATTAGCTTTTCAGAACATTGTTTGTTTTAGCTTCTCAGTTTTCAACTTTTCAACTGAAAAAGCCAGCTGAGAAGCTGAAACAAAGAGGACCTCTAGCCGCACTCATCAGGATGGGTATTTGGGGATGACGGCTGCAAACTCCATCGTCATACTCCAAGGCCTTCAGCCACGACCCCACCTCTCTGCACGGCCGCACCACCGCAACATCGACGGGCATCGACGAGATGCCAACGATGAACCCCATAGAAATGGAAAATGGTTTGAGCACGACGCATTCGTTCCTTGTATGAGTTGCGGTGCCGATGAGAGGTCATGATCCATGGATGGCACTTTCGGCCGTACGGCGCCGACGATCCCATTCCCCCTTTTCCATAGTGCGCGCCGATCATTCACGTGATCATCACTGATTCACTTGACTCGCGCCGACCGAGTGTGTCGTTCACTGGCGTCGCGCACCCGATCGATGTGAGAGGAGCGCCTCTACAATGAGCCACGAGCGTATTAGCACCGCTATGAAGCCGGACGCGACTGAAAGTGTGGCGTGCAAGAGTACAAGGGTCATCAGGCCGCAACCAAATGTGTTTGGGCGTGATTGGGTTCAGTCCAAGTGATGCACGTGTGCGTGTGTCCTGCGTGACACCTTAAGAGGAGAGACAGAGAGGTTGAAAGGATCAGAGAAGAATATTATAACAAATTCCGTACTAATCATATTCCTCTGCTTCTTCTTCTTCAAGCTTGCTCTTCCCCATCTCCGATTGCTTCCGATTGTAGTAGTACCTTACACTTGGTATCAGAGACACCGATTCGTGGTCCTGAAAGACGCGTTGCACTTCAATCGTCAGGCAAAACGTTTGGGAGCTATGGATCCTCAAGTGAAGCTCGCTCTGGAGGCGCAGTCCAAGGCCATCCTCGCTGAGCTCGACAAGCGTATCCAGGAGCACGACGCCCAAGTGGGAAGCGCGCTTCTCCACGCTGGAGCGAGCTTTGGCGGTGAGCGCTCAGGGGTTCGATTCGCTGGTCACTGAGTTGAGCGGTGACTTGCGGTCTCATCTGTCGACGTTCGAGTCCTCCACGGTCGAACGTTTGACTCTCTTCGAGATGGCGGCAGATACACGTGTGGCGGCGCTCGAATCGGCGGCGGCGGCCTTTGAATCCTGGCGGCCATCGATTGAGACGTCGATCGAGTGCATCAAGAGTGCTGTCTCGAAGCTCCGGAGCCAGATTGAGCGTCATGTTGGGGATTCGGCTTCCCAGCAGCCTGATGTCCTTAGCAACCACAGTTCATCTCATAGTCGCTCGTCTACTGCTCTATCACCGGATCTGTCGAAGGGACCGCGTCAATCGATCGATCCGCGTGATTCGAGAGGTTCTCGTTCATCTCTGCCTCATTTGACTCAAGGCCCTAGTATACTATCATCTGATCCCTTCCTGTTATCTCATACGTTGGGTGGTCCGTCTCATACTTCTGCTAGTCATAATTCTACACAATTTCGTGGTAGATTACCTAAGATGCATTTCTCGGCTTTTGATGGTGACAACCCTAAACTATGGATTAGTCGTAGTGAAGATTATTTTGATATGTATGACATTGATCCATCTATGTGGATTAAAGTGGCAACGATGCATTTCACGAGTGTGGCAGCTCGTTGGTTACAATTTGTTGCTCAACAGCTTAAGAGTGCTGATTGGTGTGAATTGTGTCGCTTGCTGCTGAACCGTTTCGGTCGAGACCAACATGAGTGTCTCATTCGGCAATTGTTTCATATCAAGCAAGTGGGGTCAGTGGCTGATTATATTGCTAAGTTTTCTGAGCTAATTGACCAGTTGAAAGCTTATGAATCTACTACTGATCTTGTTTATTATACTATGCACTTTGTTGATGGTTTGAAAGATGATATTCG
>BCLH01001927.1:4263-51984 GCA_001602315.1 Zoysia pacifica
CGCCCTGCTACCTGATCAAACTGTTTGGATTACCGTGAAAACTAGTCGGTTAGCCATTTTTCGTTCGTCGAAACCGTCCCAAAATTTGAAAATTGAAATTTGACGGGTAAATCGAATGGTTTTAGCGGTTTTATCGATTTTCGTTAAACCGCCTCTGACGGTTTTAGCGCATCAAATGATAAGTGAAACCTAGGTGGGAAGACATCAGACCAGGGCAGATTGTTGTTTGGCGGGAAAGGGAGGGAATCGAGAAGGCAGAAAGGCAACGCTGCTACGCGTACAATGGGCTGACGGCCCATTCTGTGTTTCATCAAGACGTCTGACGGCCCTCAATATGACCAACTAGTTTGGGCCTTTGCGCATTCAAAAGAAGCCCAGCCCACCCAGTCGCCGCCATAACATTCCGTCCTAGTCATCGTTATCACTTTCCCCAAAATTGGAATCCAACCCTAGCTTCGCCTCCTCTTCGATCCCCAATCCCCACCCAGCGAGGCAGCGAGTCGTCGGAACCCTAGCTACCTCTAGATCCGCTGCCGCGCGCGCGTGGCCTGGCCGCCGCCATGGCGACCCTCAAGGAGATCCTCCCGGCGCCGAAGACGTCGGCGTCCACCTTCTACGATCACAGCAGCGACCCCTGGTTCAAGGAGCGGTACGGCGGCGAGTCCGCGCAGGCGGCGGCCGCGAAGCCGGTGGTCGCAGCTAAGCCCGTGCCACCATACGGGAAGCGGACGGGGTTCGTGCCGCGCCGGCCGGAGGACTTCGGCGATGGCGGCGCCTTCCCGGAGATCCACGTCGCGCAGTACCCGCTCGGCATGGGCCGACGCGACGACAAGGGCGGGTCCAAGATCCTCGCGCTCACCGTGGACGCGCGCGGCAGCGTCGCCTTCGACGCCGTCGTCAAGCAGGGCGAGAACGCCTCCAAAATCGTCTACTCCAAGCACAGTGACCTCGTCCCCAAGATTGCCACGGCCGATTCTGAGGCGGCGGCCGATGATGAGGAGGAGCAGAAGGAGGTTGAGGAGACCACGGAGCGGACGAAAGCCGCTTTGGAGAAGATTGTCAACGTTCGCCTCTCCGCTGCTCAGCCCAAGAATGTGCCGACGCATGATTCGGAGTCTAAGTTTATCAAGTATAAGCCGTCCCAACAATCGGCAGCTTTTAATTCAGGCGCCAAGGAGAGGATCA
Source organism: Zoysia pacifica (assembly GCA_001602315.1). Classification (NCBI taxonomy): domain Eukaryota; kingdom Viridiplantae; phylum Streptophyta; class Magnoliopsida; order Poales; family Poaceae; genus Zoysia; species Zoysia pacifica. The sequence continues at coordinate 5,449 of BCLH01001927.1, forward strand.
TTAGGATGTCAGAGATGGCTGTGGATCCTCTTGAGCCACCAAAGTTCAAGCACAAGCGTGTGCCACGTGCATCAGGCTCGCCACCTGTGCCAGTGATGCACTCGCCGCCAAGGCCAGTTACAGTGAAAGATCAGCAGGATTGGAAGATTCCGCCATGCATTTCAAATTGGAAAAATCCAAAGGGTTACACAATTCCACTTGATAAGCGTCTAGCAGCCGATGGAAGGGGGCTGCAGGAGGTGCAAATTAATGATAATTTTGCCAAGCTTTCTGAAGCATTGTATGTGGCTGAGCAGAAGGCAAGGGAGGCCGTACAGATGCGCTCCAAGGTTCAGAGGGAGCTTCAGCTGAAGGAGAAGGAGAGGAAGGAGCAGGAGCTGAGGGCTCTTGCACAGAAGGCACGCATGGAGAGGACTGGTGGCGCACCTGCGCCATCAGCTGTGCCTGCTGCTGGTGGTAGAGGTGCTGTTGATCCTATTGATGAAGATATGGATATGGAACCGCCACGTGAGCAGCGTGAACAGCGCAGGGAAACCAGAGAAGAGAGGGAGGCGAGGATTGAGCGGGATAGAATCCGTGAGGAACGTAGGCGCGAGAGGGAGAGGGAGAGGAGGCTGGAGGCTAGGGATGCTGCAATGGGCAAGAAGAGTAAGATCACAAGAGACAGGGATCGTGATGTCAGTGAGAAGATTGCTCTGGGCATGGCAAGCACTGGTGGTGCAAAAGGCGGGGAGGTCATTTATGATCAGCGTCTGTTCAACCAGGACAAGGGAATGGACTCTGGGTTTGCTGCAGATGATCAGTACAACATATACTCTAAAGGGCTCTTCACAGCACAGTCCACGATGTCCACACTTTACAGGCCTAAGAAGGATGGTGATTCTGATGTGTATGGCGATGCGGATGAACAGCTGGAGAAGGTTATGAAGACTGAAAGGTTCAAGCCTGATAAGGCCTTTACTGGTGCTTCAGAGAGGACTGGCAAGAGAGACAGACCTGTAGAGTTTGATAAGCAGGAGGAGAATGATCCCTTCGGTCTGGATCAATTCTTGACGGAGGTGAAGAAGGGAAAGAAAGCTGTGGAAAAGATTGGAGGCGGAGGAACCATGAAGGCCAGTGCTGGATCGTCAATGAGGGATGATTACGAGGGAGGGTCTGGGAGGTCCCGCATTAACTTTGAGAGGGGGCGTTGAGGCATTCTCTGCAACTTATCAGCAGGTTTTCATCGAATTCTGAAATACCATGTAGCAGTATGAGCAGTATGTCATACAAGAAAGTGAGTCTCTTATAAGAAAGGGTTTGATGCCTAAACTGGTGCAGTTTTTCTGCCCGCAGTGCATTCCATCGTTGTATTAAAGAGCACTTTTATGTATTAGTGTATCTGCTTATGGTGAGATTGGTAATTATCATCTACACTTTCCATTAACTTCTGTCATCTTTTACTATCGAGTTTCACATCAGAGTTACATCGTGAGTGTATGATCTGGATGGATTTGTTTCCCACTAATGTGCAAATGGTTTCCATGTAGCAATGCTATCCTCAGTCTACTGTCGTGAAGATTTTGTCTTCATGTTGATCATTGACTCATTGCTCTTTGATGTTCTGACTGAATCCATCTTGTGGTACCACATTTTGCTTTATTCCGTTCGTTTATTCAAGTGGAGTCTCGTGCTTTTTTTCAGATGATGGGCTGCAGCATGCTCGGTTACGTCCTGATTTCACACTTTTTCCTTTGACAGCTCATAAGCTCATAGCTGGAAATATTATAGCTTCCAGCATTTTTGGTGGCTCTCCCGTATAGAGTACTATCTTAGTAGTACAACCGATGGGCTACGCCTCTGCCTTACAAGTAGGCTTCTCCAACAAGGGCGTACAGCAGGCCGGTTTGTTGCCGATAGACGGGCCGAATGGAATTGGGCGTTTTTACTTTTTAGGGATGCCGGCCTGGTCTGTTCGGATATGCTCACATTTCGCGGATATGCTCACATTTCGGGTTTACGGTGCCGCAAAGCAGCTTCGAAACCTGCAAATGATCATGCTTGCTTTACAGAGTGAAGTTGAGCCGTGTATGGAGGCTCTGGGTTTTGCAAGCGACTCAAGCATCGGTGGATTATCATTGAAACAGAAGCGGCTAAAGTCAGTTTTGTAAAGCCATTAGTTCATTTGTGCTAGATAGAACCACAGTTTTAAAAATCAATTTTAAAGAACAAGTACTTGCACCCTCCTGCAACACGAGCCCACAACATTTACTGCTTTTAGCGTTTTCGATTAAAGCTCCAGTCGAGACTGTTTCCGATACTACCTGCGCCCTGGCCATGCTTCTGTTTTAGAGCGTGCATGGCCGGTGGACGTAGAAGTCAAGCAAAAGGCACCGCCGGTTCCAACCTGGACGTCTGAGGTCTCATGTGAGAACCAACCCGATTTTGCCTAGTCTTCCTCTATCGCTTTCCCTCCAGAATAGAGTCAAGGCGATCTTTTCTTTTCTTCGCCGCCTGTCTGGATGGTGTGCGGAGTGCGGTTCAGTTGAGTTCTTTTTCTGGGACAGTGGGAGTTAAGCATATGCAATGACGTACCAGGCTTGACAAAATAATCCGTCCTTTTATTATAGCGTTTACTTAGACAATATGACCACATATTTCTGGTCAAGCAACAGGGTTGATCACGAACAGGGATAAAACTGAATTTTCCCCCATCCAGTGCCAGGATTTAGACATACAGCGACTTGTTGGGCAGGAACACAGGATTGCACAGTTTCCTTGTGTATACCTTGGCCTCCCGGATCTTCAGTGCAGGTGCAGCCGGTGCTGCAAAAGTTTTGCCAACGGACCTCATGGGTGGAAGAGAGTTTTTTTTATCATATCCTGGGCAAGAAATAGAGGGCGGTCCTCTCGGCTTCAAATTACCTGCATGAGCTATTCAGCAAATCGAAAGAAGTTTCCTCCGCGGATAGACCACCTAATTTGGAATACATAAATTTCATAAAAATCAGTTAAATTTCACAAAAAAACACAGAAACAGAAAAAATTCCCACGTTCCAAGGCCGAGAATTATATTCACGTCTCTGCATTCTTTTTTTTTTTTTGAAATAAGCGCGTCTCTGCATTCTCGTTTACATCATTTTAAACCATTAAAAATCAGCATAATAGCTGAGCAATGAATGGAAGATCTGAAGTGGGGGAATTGGCCATCAAAGACCTTGAAAATTTTGGCAGGGCCGTTAGAATCCGTTGGTTATGGTACAACCGGAACAAAGCAGGGAGCGTCCATAGAAGACATTGCTCAAACACCAAGGTAAACCGGCAGCTCTTCTTCTCATCTACTCTTGGATACATGGCCAATACACCGATGTACAAAGTGCAATTGAAATTTCGTACAGGAATGAGCATGAGTATATTTATCTGACGGTAGGAGATGGATACATGGCCAATACACGCGGTGAAAACTTACCAGGCATGATTATCTGTACCAGTAACTTACGGTTCTGCTCACTCCTGTACAAAATTTCAATTGCACTTTGTACATCTTAAATTTACAAGAATTTCGAGCACGACTTCGTTGATTTGACTACCAAATCCCACCCTGCTGCTCACAGACAAATATGTCCATTGCTCTCGCATGTGAAAGAAAAGAGCATCACTTTCAGGTTCCTATGTCCAAGTCTTCTGTTCCCATTCTACGTCCGAACCTGCTGCGCAGCTGCTTTCTCCTCGTCCGCCGCCTCGTGTGGCACAGTTCCACTTCCAGCTCTGGCGCCGGACGGGCTGCCGCCAATGCGGTCAAGACGCAGGCATCCTCTGTCAGGAACGTCGACGGCATCAACGGCGGCCACGCGCTTCCCTCTCACCCTCGACGACGACGTGGACGACACTTCTCCTCCGTCAGAGCTTACCGTTGCTCTTGACGCCGAGAAGAACGACACCTTCCCGGAGAACGTCCTCGCGAGAAGGGACTGCCATCTCGCCGCGCGGCCTAGAGGGCCGCTGCGTCCACCGCGGCTGCTTCCTTCCCCTACTCGTTGCCCGCGAAGCGACTGCAGGCTGTGCTCCCCCGCCGTGACCATCTCTCGGCGCACGTGCTCCGGAAGCCGCAGCGTGAACCGTTCCAGGTCGCGGTCGAGCCGGACGGCGAAGGAGCGGCCCGTGGAGTGGGACCGCGCGAGCATCGTCGGACGGCGCCCCGACCGCGACCGCATGGCTCTCCGCTGGCTCCCTATCCGTTCCAGCTCCATCTCTTCCCTCCTCCGCTCCTCCTCGTCCTCCGCGGTCACCATATCGATCACCACGGCGTCGGCCACGGCTTGTGCGCTGTCGTCTTGCCGTAAGGAGGTTGTTTCGCTTGAGACGCTGTTGTTCGCTTGTGGCGCCGCCGGGATCCGCGGCTCTTCGTCGCTGCCGGTATCCTTGTTCGGGTCGAGATTGCAGCGGCAGACAGGGCAGGTGACGTGGCTGGCGAGCCACTCGCCGATGCAGTCCGGGTGGAAGGCGTGGCTGCACTTGGGCAGGAGCCTGAGCCGCTCCTCGTCCTCGAACTCGCTGAGGCAGACCGCGCACTCGAGCGCGCCCCCCTTCCCCACCCGCAGCGCCTTGGCCTCGGCGTACTTCATGGTGGGGAACGTCTCCACCACCTCGGGGTCAAGCCCGCGCTGCCGCCTCTGCCTCCGCGACCGCGAGATGAAGGTGTGGTCGAGGTGGACGGCGTGGCCGTCGAAGTCCGACCTGGCGTCGTACCCTGTGCAGTGGCGGAGGTAGATGGTGGAGAAGGCGATGAAGATGAACACGGCGATGACGGCGGCGAGGAGCGCGATCATCGCCGTGCTGACGTGCACCGGCTGGCCGGCCATGTAGTCGTCGTCCGAACCCTGCGCGCTGGCCACCGCGAGCGCGGAAGCCAGGAGCACGGCGAGCAGCAGCGCATGGCCGGGGCGAGGCGTAGGCATCCTTGCGCGCCGCGGAGACGTGTGCGGGTTGGCCGGCCTCTCTGCGCGGCATGCAGCATGGAGGCGGACTATATAGCGGTGAAGGCGAGGAAGTTGAGTTGTGCTGACTGACAGCTGACGAGCAGCCAAGCACATCGCGATTCCGGGGAACGCGGCGTGTGTGACGGGAGGAAGGAGCCGACTCCGGGGCAGGCGTCCACTTGTCTGGTGGTTTGACTGTCCGACCATCCAGGTGTTCGGAAGCAGCGGCAGGACACGGCTGTTTGTTGGAATTCTGGTATCTGAATTCAAACGGCGTGTAAACTGGTATAGTAACTGCTTATCAAGAACCAACCTGCGCGGCAGTGCTCATATCAGCAACTGTTTGAAGCGGAACAACACGCGCTACTGTACCATCATGCCAGGAACTTAATAACCGTTGTATTTCACAACAAAACGTCAATCTTCATAATTATTCTTCCGGAGAAGTGAACAATCCCGATGTGACCAAGAAGAAATCACGCTTTCGAACACAAACTCCTTGGACACTCTTTAGACTATACTATGTTCGTTGAGCAGCATGTCATGACGCTCGAATGTCTTGTTCTCTAGAATGGTTATCTTCCCTCGAGAAGAAATTTGACAGTTTTATGTCTAGAATGCGGACTAATTACGAGGCTACGCAAGCATGGCGCATGAGCTGACCCACGCTAACAGCAGGGCGCGGTGTGAAAAATAACCGCGTGTAAACGAACCCAACCATCTGGTCGATCGACAAGGCGATCGTGTGGATTCCCAGTATCGCCGTCAAATTTCAAACCACTTGAGTCTTGACTTCTACTGTCGTTTTGTTGTTACGAGACACGGACGCACTTCCTCTCAACGTCAGTCTGAACTCTGACGCGACGGGCTCCACGCACACGAACCGCCCATCCTCCGGCGCGCGGCTGCGATGCGAGCTGGCCCGGTGATGACAGGACCCACGTACCGGGGTCGGCGCGCCAGTCCACGCGCCTGCAGCTGCGCATGCGGCATGCCAGCCTGCGCACCACGGCGCTAGTGGGCTAGTGGCCGCCGCGTGGGCTGCCCGACGGCAACGGCCACACTCCTGCATGCGACCCGGTCGCCGGGAGGGGGGGAGAATCGAGGAACGAAAGGGACGTTTCCTCCCGGCCGCACACGCCGCCCATTGACGCGGCGCCGGTTGCACTGTTTCATGAGTGCAAGGTCTTTGTACAGCTGAAATTTAATAAAAAAACAGTTTATTTTTTTAAGCTGAAAATAAGCTGTTGTTTAATTTATTTTAATAAGCTGTTAAACTAATAAATTATAAAATAAATTTATTATTTGACATAATTTTTGTTTATTTTTGTGAATAAATTGAAAATAAGCTGTGATAAAAAGGACCCAAGGCATCCGGCGGGGTGTTCTTCGCTGAACGGTAGAAGTGACAAACGGGTATACAGTGGTCCGATGGGCGACGAGGCTACGTGCCGTGTGAGTTCTGGAGCGGGCCGGCGAGTTGACAGGGATTCGACTTTCTTCGTCCTGCACGTTTGTTAGAAAAAACATCCAGTTTTTCGTTGGGATTCCTGTCTGTTTCCCCGCGTTTCCGGAGAATTCTCCTCCTGCCTTACCAATGAGGAATTCGATCTCCGTCCTGGTTGTACAGTGACGTTGACTACTGTTGACATGATCGAATGAATCAAGATACTCCAGACATATCAGCAGGCCCACATAGATCTCGACTAGCTAACCGTCACCTGACCAATCTGCATATATAATTTTTAATTATCACGATACAAAACACAAGTTGGCACGGCAGCATGACATGAGGTTGCCACAAAACAGTTGCTGCATGCCGAGGGCGCTACAAGACGAGCTCGGCGCGCTTCGCGGGCACGTAACCATGGAAGTCCAGCATCGTTCGGCAGGGTATCTTGTCCAATTGTCTTTGTTGCCGAATCGACCCAGACGATGGGATTGGATGCGCACACGCCTAATCCACAGGCGGCCGTGGAAAGTCGCGGCGCAGTCTTTGTACGTGCTGGTTCATCCATGCTTACCTTAGCTAGCATGGTCAATGTTCATCTTCCATCGATCTCTCTCCGCTGCCCGTCGCTGCCGCCGCCGCGTTGCGTTAGGGCGGTTAGGCAGCTTAGGCTTCCGTCGTCTTCGTGGCTCTTCAGGCCGTCTCCCGTGGATAAGAGCATGTTCTATTATGGGCCTCAGTTTACACGACGGTGGGCTTTGAGGATAGCAGTAAAGGACTTTAATGGGCCGGCCAGTCTAGGCGGCTGGCAAGCCTGGCGCTGGCAGGGGTCCTTCGTTTCCAGTTTGCGCTGAGCAGTCACCGTTTCGTCCATGGCGATGAACCAAAGCCGTCAGAGCTCGTAACAAAGAATTCAACAATTGAAGATGCCCGAATGTCTCGATCCCATGAGCTACGACAGCATCACAATTGTTTCGGCGAGTTCGCCGGAAGCAGCACGCCACTACACCAGCACGGTTGCAGCTGACAAGGAGTAAAGTTGCTACTACTACGCCGCAACAAGAAAAGGCTCCTTCGGTCCTTCCTTCCTTTAACCATAAAACCAGAAAGGAATCGCTAAATCTAATAACAGTCTCCTTCATGGTGCTAAATGGGGTGCTCCCGAGGTTGCATGCTTTACGCTTGGAACCAGGGGAAAGCCAGAAGCAGCGTACAGGAATCGGCAATAGTCAATTAGCGTTGAACATGAGCGGAGCACGAATAATGCCCCGTAAATAAAAGCAACCGACACAGATGCGAAATTTGGGGGTCTGGTTGACTGATCCAACGAAGGATGTTCAGGCTTTCGTCGTCTTCTCAGGTCTGAGCAAAGAAATTAGTCTGATCTGAAAAACAAAGGCACAAGGTGGAGGCGTCTACCAAATTACAAAATCTTTATGACCTCACCTCTGCTATCTGAAAACCACCGAAAATTTTACAGGTTCAGAACTTCAGATGCTTTCAAAGAGTTCTTACCATGAGTGCATTCAAAGTACGAGGTATTCAGATACCTTCGCAGGGGGGACTAGGTAGATACTGTTTGTGATTTTTTTCTACCGACTGAGTCCAACCTAACTAGTCCATGTCCGATTGGCAAATGGCTGTGTTTTAGAATGCCACCTTCCGTACCATGCTTGATGACGTCTCAAGTCCTGATCAGCCTAGCAACGGGACCAAAGAAAACGTCCATCCCGCCTTCTAATCGTGTTCCAATCTCCCTGTCCTTCACCTAAAGATCATGGTCTCATGCATTTCTAATCTAATCAACGAGAGGGAAACATTAAGTTACATTTAAAGTAAAACATTTCATTCGAACGAAGATATGTTATGGGTCTTCCCCGCCTTGGAACGTCCTCTGTCGATGTAAGTGCGGAGTCGTTCTCGAAAGGGTAGGCAGCTTGACCCAGATGACCTCCGTGTGAAGAGGCAAATCTGATGCCACGACGCCGCAGCTCGGCACGATCAGATTCACTCCACCATTGGCCGGACTATCTTATGAAGAGACGTCGCACCTAAAAAGAGCAAAATAGGCGCAAAGCGGTAAAGCGGCGTGACCTGCGTCGGTGCATTTCTCTTTCAGCTCGAGAATCTGTTGTTAAATTAGTTCCACCTTTGATTTGAGCCACCCGTTCCAGATCGAGTGATCGAAAAATGTCAAAAAAGAAAAATGTACTACTAGGCAACCTAGTGGAGAAAGATTTACTACTCAAAGCGATTGTTCAGTGAAACAGAGAAATGGCCATGGATTCCCACAAAAGTACTCCTGACCTAAAGTCCCGTGGTCATGTCATGGAAAAGATGTTCTTCTTGGAAGGTAATGATGGAGAAGCCTTACGGTTGGTGGTATGAACAACCGCCGCCCTCCCTGTTCGGCGACAGCATTTCATTTCCACATAGGTAAAGCACCGGGTCCAGTCCAGATATTCGTTTCCTTCCCACACACCCGTTGAAAGCTCCTTTGCTGGCCACCAATTCCTCTCGCTTTGCAATCGCCGCTGTTATATAGACCTCCCAATATTCTCCCGTGTCTCTGCATCACTTCTCTGAGTTCTCTCATAGTGTGCAACGCAGCACCAGCTATCCCAACTGACGCTGCTTTCTGAAAATTCTGGGTTCCACATAATGACTTCCGGGCGGATCTCATGGTTAGCTTTGGCAGCGCTTCTGCTGCTCGCGGCAAGCGTGTCCCCCGCTGCCACCACCAGCTACACCGTCGGCGACGGGTCCGGGTGGACGACGTCAGTTGATTACACCTCATGGGCGGCCTCCAAGAACTTCAAAGTTGGCGACAATCTCGGTACGTAGCCGCGGTCGTAGGTCGCGCATGTCGCCATGCATGTCGTGACGCGGCGAATGCCCAAAGTCGTCTAAATGAAATTATGAAAGAGACGGCATTGCTCATGAGAAATTGTTATTTTTCTGCTTGATCAATCGCAGTGTTCAACTACGCGAAAGGTCTGCACACGGTGGCGGAGGTGAGCGCGGCGGAGTACATGGCGTGCACGGCGACCAAGCCGCTCGGCTCCGACAGCAGCGGCGCGACCACCGTGCCGCTCAAGACGCCCGGCAGCCACTACTTCATCTGCAGCATCCCCGGGCACTGCAGCGCGGGCATGAAGCTCTCCGTGACCGTCGGCGGCTCGTCCTCGCCGGCGCCGCCGACGACCACCCCGACAACGACGCCGTACACCAACACTCCGTACACCACCACGCCGTACACCACCACGCCGTACACGACGACGCCGACGTCTCCGGCGTGCACCGGAGGCACCACGCCGTACACGACGACGCCGAGCACGACGCCGTTCACGTCGTACCCCAGCGCGGCCGGCCTCGGATCGGAGGCGTTGTCCCGCTTGGGCTTGGTCTGGTTTGTAATCGTACGGCTAGCGATGCTCGCCTGACAGAGGCTAAAGAGAGTTAGGCAAGGTCAGGATGGAGGCAGTGCTCCTATATACTCCTAGCTAGGTCACATCGTCTGCAATGTGGTTGCTCGTTGTTGTAGACCCGAGGTTTATTGGGGTGAAGGAAGTTGGTGTTCCTGGCTCCTGCTCTACCCTGCTCTGAATTTCTATGTTGCCTTATCTCGGCACAGGTGCGGCGAATGCAAGTTGCCTTTGGTGGCCAGAACACTGGAGTGCTCGCCCTGTTGATTTTACAAATTTAATTAAAAAAAATTCTGGGAACTTGCATGCCGCGGGCTGGCCCAACTATTATGCTTTCCATTTGGGTCGAAAAGGGCACGGTGTCACAGAAAGCTTTCTCGATCTCGGTATTGGGCTGACGATCAGTAGCAGGCTAACAGCCATTCTTTTTGCAAGGTGGCTTCGTCTGGGCCCAACTGATTCTCCTTCTGGAATTGGGTCATCAACTCCTGGATCAGTTTGCACTCGTGACTCCAACCTCACTCGGTCCGATCGCGTGGGCTCCAACGGGCTTTTTCCAGTTTGCACTCTCACCTGAGCCAGCGTTTTCCTATTTACAAATTATTAAAAGATTCATATTTCAAAAAATAATTATTGAATGATACTTCTGTGCCATCGTCATCGAACCCGTACTGTAGGCTGCAGCTAACCAGGTTGGCAGCTTGCATTGCATCCACACGTACAGATGTGCTTCCGTACGCAGAGAACATGATTACTTGCCGGTGACTCCGCGTTAACAGCACCCTTGACAAGATTGTCTGAACACTAACACGGAATCCTCCCCCCAACTGACGGTGGACTACGAGTTTCCCAGACGGTGCCTGCTTGTGGCGGCACCCACGCGGCGTCGGCGGAGCCAGCGCGGAATTGCGTACGCGACGACGTCCTCAGACCGCCAGCCCAGCCCCGGTTCGGGGACCGCGCAGCGGCACGTGATCCCTTCTCTCGTGCCCCCCGCGCGGGCGGCGGCCGGTTCCGCGCGTGGCGTTCACGGCGGTAAGACGTGCCGGCCACCGGGTTAAAAAACGCCTTGTTTCAGCAGAGCCAGAACTGTCCGTGATCGCGTCCGCGAGCGCCGACCGACGCGCGAGTTCCCAAGTTTTCAGGGAGCCGCCGGCGGACGGCGGTGTTCCCGCTGCTTCGATGAACTACTACTGCGAACCTGTGGCTAGCATAAAGTGTCAAAAGTCAGAACTGCATTTGCAAGGCGTCGGAGAAGAATATTCAAAAGCAAGGACGAAATAGAGTTTCGTGGAGATCGTAGCGAAGCTCCTCATCCCGCAGACGCCTGACGAAGCGGCGATCCCAGGAAGTTTCACTAGCACTCCTGACCTCGTCTATCCTGGTACGAGATTTCAAAACGGAGACAAATTTCGTCCTCGCACCCAATCGCATCGCACGTCCTTGGAATTTTAGACCAAGCCTCGGACTCGGTCTCGCGCAGAACGGAACCACAGAACCAGAGACCACGGCCCTCATTTTCCCTCCGCCCTAGGACCGGGGAAACTGTCAATCGATCAGTGCGTCACGTTGAAGGGGCCGGGGCTCCGTTGACGCGGTTCAGACGAATTCCGCAGAGAACACCAGGGCGACTCCAGTGCAAGCTCCTCGGGCGTCAGATTTGACGCGATTCTCCGTTATTTTTCGCGGCTGCTTCGCGACCTACAGCACCACCTTCAACGTTGAGTTTCGTTACTAGAAGTCATGTTCGTTTGTGATTTCTGCGACTGTGTAAGTTCTGCTAAAGATGGGAAAGGTCATTTTTGCGGTTTTTAAAAGCTTGTCTCTGTCAACTGGAGTATAAGCCACAGTTCCCGGCTTCCTGCCGGCAGGTGCACCAGCACAAAAACACACTATTAAAAAGTTCATGGTGCATCACCAGACCAAACCCATCACATCAAAAGAAAAGGGCACCACCACCACCACAATCCACAATGAGAGAGAATGAAGCGAAATTCCCCGCCGTGGAGCTGACGAACCACCCCAATCGTCATTCCAGATCCAGAATCGGAAGCTTCCAAAAAGGCAAAAAAGCCCTCTGCATATGAATAAATAATGGCCCAACCCAAACCCGATCGCTCGTAGGAAAGCCGTGCGTGCACAGTACTCCGCTACGTACCGCACGAGACCAGACCTGCCCCGAGGCCCCGACCGCGCCCACACGCCGCCAACCCGGACCCAGCCGAGGCTCACGCAGCGCCAGCCAGGCCGCATCAAACGTCCAACTCCAACCACATCGCAGCTCGCCTCGCGGGCACCATCCGCGAAGCTCACCTCCGCTCCGCGCGCAAGCCATGAGGCCATGACCCCATCACGTACAAATATGCAGCCACACGCGCGCACGACCACGCAGATTACTGCTACTACAGCGACCTGTATAAGCTCCTGCTTGTTGCACGCACAAGAAGTAGGTGCTGGTGATCTATCGTCCTCGTTCCGTCGCAGCTGATTGGCAGTCCTTTTGGCTCGGAAGCAGCACGGGGATGGGCAACACGAAGCCGATCAAGAAGAAGGCGGAGGAGGGCGCGCGGTGCCGGCGGCACCCGCGGCACCGGCAGCCCGGCGCGGGCGTCTGCGCCTTCTGCCTGCAGGAACGCCTGTCGCGCCTCGCGCTCTCCGAGTCGCTGCCGTCCGTCGTCCGCGGCGCGGACGACGACGGCATCGAGCCGTCCTCCTGCGGCTCGGAGGCGTCCACGGCGTACTCCTCGGAGGGCTCCACCGGCTGCTCCTCGGCCACCGCGGAGTCGCCTTCGGGGCCGCGCGGCGCCGGCCCGTGGTGCTTCCACGACGGGCGCGTGTCGCTGCTGATGAGGCACGAGCGGGTCGTCGGGGACGCCGACGCGGTGGCGGTGTTCCTGCGGGCCAGGAGGGAGCAGAGGAGGGCCGCGGCCGCTGCCACCGGATTCTGGGCGAAGCTGCTGCGCGCCACGCGCGGCGGAGGAGCCAAGAGGCCGCCAAAGCAGGATGGCGGGTGCTCGCTGGCGCATTCCAAGACGACGGCAATCCAAGAGAGGGTCGCCGCGGCCAAGTGGGTGCTGTTCTGACCGGACCGCCTAGCCACGGAAGAAAGCTACTAGCGCGCATGCCGATTGGCGTGGCCCTCTGGCTGTCGCTGACTGTGTTGTTCTAGTTTAATTGACTAGCGATTTCATTCATTCTATTCCTAGTATCTCTGGCAATTTCATTGGTTCGTTTTGGTGCATTTCTCTCGTGGTTATGGCCTGTGTGGGGAAGGAGCATGCAGGAGGTAGCCTAGCTCTCTTGTACAGGTTTAAGACAAAGCATATGTAATTCATCTCTGATTTGTTCTTTTTTTTTTTACTTCAACGGAAATATATGACTGAGGATGACTTATATGTATGCCTCTGTTCTCTTACTATTGCACTACTGGGTGCGGATGGCAATTCTATTCACAACCGAGTCCTACATAAACAAAACAAATTCGCGAAAGACAGGACTTTTTTTTGAGACACAAAAGACAGGACTTCATCAAGAGTTCGAGATATTCCTAAACTTTTGTCGTACAGAATGGTTTCTGCAGACAACCGATGGCTTACTAGACTAGCGCTAGGCTTACTAGACTAGCGCTAGGTTAGCATAGAAAATTAAGACGATAGATCCAGCACCTAATTCTGTGTAACAGGGATTGACCGCCCAAAATGCTTTTAATCCTACTATTTCTTTCAAATAAGATTACGTTTGCTCTGCCTGTTTATAAGTTTTTCTTATTGTGCAACATCCCTATTATTTAGTCCTATAACTAATTTATGTGCCGCCTTCGTATTGTATGTGCCTTGTATATATGATATGTATGCTTATGCTCCGAACATGAAATAATTGAAAACACAATCATTGAAAACGTCTGCAAATATGACCATCAAATAATCGAAATTTTGCCAAACAAAAGTCACTCAAGAAGTTTCCCGAGCAGATACATTTTACACAACTTCCTTACTGCAATTATCAAAGACACGTTGCCCATCATAATACCTTTGCATGTTCTTTGGCTTTCAATATAGTAGTCGGCATTTCATATACAGCAAGGTGAGAAAATCAGCAAGTCAAAAATGTCTTACCAACGTAGTCTATACTCTATTTTTAATTGTTGTTGTTAGGACAAGAATTTAGTTCAGAAATGAACTAGATTTGTTATACAAACGATACCAATTTAAGAATGAAGGGAGCATGTGTAAAGCAGAAAGTTCCACCATCACTTGGTGGGAAAATCCGCTACCTTTCTGCAAAGCCTGCCATCATATCGTCCTTTAACATTTGCAGTTTCCCAGATGGGCAGGCTTCTTGAGCTTCCAGGAAGCACACTCAAATCTGTACACCCTATATCGTCTTCGTTTCTGCATCGAACGCTATCAAATCTTTTAATTTCTGACTTGTGAGTGTGCATATTCCGAAGTCCTAAAAGAATATCTATGGCGTATCTCAGTGATCCTCAAAATGTAAATCCAGGTCTCCAGTGTTGTTGTCATCATCATCATCGTCAAGATAATCCACAGGCATATTTGCAGGTCGCCGTTTTAACCTTTGGAATATGTCGTCAAGAGATTCAGGTGAAGAGGCAGTAGAATGCGGAGCAAAGCCTGGATCTTGGCGCAAAGGAAGGAATTTCTTGGAACCCATATTTGCTTTGAAGTTCTGAAATCCAATCTTCATAGAGACCCATGTTGAGGACACACCATTTAATGAGCCAGGTGGCACCCCAGCATTGGACCGCTGTTCAGGGTTTCTTTCTTGAAGCAAAGACATTGAGTTTGATGAAACTTCCTTTTTCACTGCCTGCCGATTCTGTTCTCTAATAGAGGAGTACTTACTGGAAATGGTTTCCTTGCTGTTAGCATATTTTGACTGACCAACTCTCCTGTCAACTCTAGAAGTTGCTCCTGCATCCATTTCCATCTCCACTGTACTTTCAACCTGTTCAAGATAGCATGGAAACAGAGAACCATGAAGTAACAATGACACAAATAGTATCCAGATAGATAAAATAGGCAAAACTCCAAGGATAAGAATTCTAAACACCGGATGTACCTTTTGAGATTCAATATCTGTGTTTATCCCATTGAAATTTCTTGCCAATGGAATAACCTGCTTGCCGATTTCACATCCTTGTTCAATCCAGGATCTCTCTGAAAAAGTAAAAAGAAGGAAAACCAGATAAAAAATATAATTATTCAACATAGAATCTTTCATTTGAAAAGGGAAACATAAGTATGTCGAAACCTAGACCATGTAAAGAAGAAAGCAAGAATGTATTGATATTATATATGTGCAGTCATTACCTTTCTGTAGAATAATCATTCCAGATGGATCAAAACCATCCACATTCTCTTCTTCACGCTGGAACTTGAACATTTTCCAGCTTCCAAAGAAGTCGATCACACGGCCAAAGAAATTGCTAGCAACCAACAGTGTATACACAACCATAATCAGTGGATAGATCCTGTTGAAACCTCTCCCGAAGAAAGGAACGGCATCATCAATGTTCCCCATTCTCTGCAGTAGATTATTAATTCAGCAGTAAGCTGCGACTTTTCTTTGACAACAACAAACATGATAAATAAAAGAGAAACTTCTGACCATGTACTTATAATTTCCAGCACCAGTGAATAGTATAGATATATACCATATAAAATATAGAAACTATACATCACAACAGTTACCTTTTCGAAAGTAGTTTTATTACCACCAAGGCGGATGAGATTGAGGAAGTTATAAGATATAGGTGGTGCGTATCTTGCAACCATTCTGAAAACAGAACCTGATAAGTTTGGCCCATTTGAAGATGAAGGCATAAGAGACATGAAAAAATGCAATGAAACTTACGAGCAGATCATAAGCAAGCTGACAGAGCTAGTTTGTCTTGGAGTCAGAGAATAAAACATCAACATGCCAATCTGAAATAGTGAATAATATGTGCAAATGCACATATACATCAAAGGAACAAATGCAGCAACCTGTGAACAAATAGAAGTTTGGACATCAGTATGAAAGAAAAGAAAAATTTGAGATTTAGAGTAAAAGGACAAGAAATTTGTCAGATATAGTATCTGTATGTACAATACAGAACAAGGATGCCATGCATTTGCATACTATTAAGTCACATGTAGCTACATTCATAATTTCATATATCTCAGTGTACATTGTTTAAAGGAAAGTTAAATAACCAATAGTTGGGAAACAAATAGGATTGATGTGTCCTATGCAAATGAAAATTGAAATCAAAATCATCGCTAATAAGAGGGCTAGTAATAATCGCAAGAGTATTCAGTACCAAAATGAGTAAAACTTCACAGTGAAAACTTGTCAAGCTTTAAAGCTATAAAAAATGTCTTACCTGGACTAAAACCTCTTGCTTTCGTACAGATTTTATTAGAATGGAAAAAAGTGATAAATCAACGCCACTTGGTAGTAAAGTGGCTTCAGCCAACAGTATAGCAGCTGACATGCAGCCAAGGATGACAGCAAAAGCTTTCTGAAGCTGCTTTCTCAGTATACAGCGCCAAATGAACTCTGGAAATGAAACAAAATATCTTTAAGTTGGTTGCATCAATTATTAAACAGTCATAGGAATTAATTTGGATTTACAAGGAAACTAATCTAATTGAGAAGATGGTACTTAGAAAAACTGAAATCAACATATCATAATGTAGGTAAGAAAAATACCCATCGTGTCCAGAAGAGAAGCAAGTGTGCCAGAACGACTCTCCCTAAAACTTGATACATACTTCCTGTTTAAAAAATTAACATTAATCCTGTGTTGCAGAACATATTGCTTAAAAGTATCCCAAGGAAATTGTAAAGAACATAAAACTGGCTATCTATGCATGCGATGATTCTGGCATTGGACGTGCAATCATCTATATATTTAGCATGTGACTATTAGATTTCCAACCAACAATCAAGTATTTTTGGCCACTTACGTTCAAAGGACTAATGTTAATGTCAATTTTTTTTTTATAATTGAACATATATAAGATAGAATAGATAGAATAGCTCTTGTTGTATTGTACACAACAGCT
Source organism: Zoysia pacifica (assembly GCA_001602315.1). Lineage (NCBI taxonomy): Eukaryota > Viridiplantae > Streptophyta > Magnoliopsida > Poales > Poaceae > Zoysia > Zoysia pacifica. The sequence continues at coordinate 22,355 of BCLH01001927.1, forward strand.
TAGATAGATATTGTTGGCAATAACTTATTAGCCTGCATTAGCTTTCAATAAATATAAAATCAATGAACTCACCAACCATTAGCATCACGGCGTTCATAGTTCTTTATTGTGTCTTCTAGTTCAAGGGCTTCCATGACACAAGTCATATACTCGCTGCATAATAACAACAAAATTAACATTTAGCAGTAAAATAGGGCAGCTGCAGTAACAGCTTCATCGTTGTCTGCCATATAATTTACAATTTACTGTCTACTAGCTTTCCCACGATCTGCAGGTTTATCCTATAGTACTATATGAAATATATCATCTGATGGTTTATCCTATAGTACCTTTTGCATCTATAATACTCCTCATGGGCCCTCCTAAGTTGCCGCCGAAGTGTGGCCATTGATTTATCATCTGTATCATAGTCCATATCATTTTCGCCTAATCTACCACCAGATGGTTTAAAGGATGGATCATCCCGTAGCTGAGGGAAACATAAAATCATTAGTTTTTGAATATTATAAATAATGCATACAGCTTTAAGTAGTCCACAAAGTCATACCATTTGTGCCACCATGTTGTCAATAATATCCATATAAGGCCTCAAAAGGTCTCTTTTTGATATTTGATTCGAAGTGGCTTGTGCAATCTACAAGAATACTGCTTCAGTAAAATGCATAAAACATCCATTTTTTTTATAAAAAAAATAAGTACAGCAAGGGAAACCCCTGCTGTGGCAGGAAATAGTATTAATATAAAAGTACTGTACAGAATAGAGAATCGAAACAGAAGGGGCATACACACCCAAGCTAGGAGAGAACATAGAAAGAAACTATAGACAGAAAAAACAAACTATACAAAAGATAGGCTAGTTGTACAGGAGGGGAGCTCTGAATACTGCTTTTATTTGTCCGGCTGGATTCTATTCAAATTATAACTAAGAATTCATCAAATATATACTTACAACAATTGCATTTGAATATTCTTGATGAGCACTATCAAGCTTTACAGCCATTTTGGCAACTTTATGAGAAAGTACTTTTTGGCGGTGAGACCAGTCAGAATCTTTCCAAATGTTCCTCGGTATTTCACTCAACCCAAAACCAAGAAGAAAAGCTCCAGTTACCAATCCAAAGGTATTTGAGCATGCCATGGCAAACCCGACAATACCACCATCCCTGTCAAGAACATTTATTCCAAGTCAACAATCTACTATCAAAAGTTGAACTGACAGACAGTTGCAAGGAGATCTCTTCTCAAGGGCTCAAGGCGATAGTATGAGTAGGTCGGAGTAGAAGCAGTATTCTAATGATAATCATTGATTAGATTATTTTTTGCATGGATCAAGCATGACAATGCAACAGTAACCTAAGCAAGAAAATATCATGTTCTCATGGCTTATGCATTAACACTTGTGATAAAGGGATAAAGTCCAATTTACTCCCATCATGTATAGCCAAAATCCAGATAACCTCCTAAACTATTTTGTGGTTCATGTTACCCCACAAAATGCCATTTTGGTTCAATTTACTCCCAAATACAATTTGTCTTTTTTGTTTCTCCATACACAAGTGTAATCTTAAGATCAAACTTTAAAAGATGATAAAGCACATCAGACCACATGTTAAAAAAAATGTTATATCTTTTTATCATTGTTTTTATAGGGAAAGATATTTAATAATAAACTAATACTTGTGATACAATATTATATGAAAAGAATGATAGAAAATTCATGACTTACTTTTTTAAACAAGCGTTATGATGTGATTTATTATCTCGTCAATTTTCATCTTAAGATTACACTTGTGTAAGGAGAAATAAAAAAGAAATTTTATTAAGGGGGGTAAACTGAACCAAACTCTTGTGTATGGAGAAACGAAAGCTGAATAGTGATACAGCCAAAAATGGCGAACAAAAGTAAGTGATGTTATAAATGGCTATATTCACACATCAGATTGGTAGCTGAACATGGAAGCTTGAGTTTAGATAAACATACCAAGCTCTGTGCATGACTAAGAGCAATATGAGTCCAATAAGGCCAATGGCTCCCACAATTGAATAAAAGAGAAGGTTCATATGAATACTAGTTTTCAGCCTTTCCTTAACAGTGAAGTCCCCGGCATCTTCATAACCCTGGATAGTAGGGACAACAGCCCTGTTTAAAGACATAAACACAAGCCTTGTTCAGAGATTTCAACACTTCAACACCGATGCAGACAATCAAGGTAAAACACTAGTACCTCCAATAAAAATTTATATAATGATGGCCCAAGCAAAACATAATTGAGATGGTAAAACCTAGCGAATACCCAAATACAATTAAGCTCATGAGCTTATATAATGAAGGCCCAAGCAAAACATAACTTGAGATGGTAAAACCAAGTGAATACCAAAACACAATTAAGTTCATGAGCTCTCCCAATAGCAACCATATAGGCCAGGCTTAAACATCTTTAAATAACAAAACCGCCGAACGATGCAAGAAGCAATCCCAAACCAAGCTTGGGTCGCAGATCTTCAAGGTACATTCACTGTTGGGGTGATGGTGGACTTTCTTCAGCTGTGGGACATTCTCCTTGACCTCGAGCTGCAGCCTGATGTGCAAGATACACATATGTGGAAGTTCTCCTCTTCAGGACATTATTCTGCCAAGTCTGCATATGATAGCCTCTTCATTGGCTCCATTGTGTTTGGGCCATGGGAAAGAATTTGGAAAACACGGGCACCGCCAAAGTGCCGTTTTTTCATGTGGTTGGTAGCTCATAACCGGTGTTGGACTGCAGACAGACTAGCGAAACGAGGGTTGGATCACCCAGATCGATGTCCTTTGTGCGATCAAGGAGAGGAAACCATTAACCACCTCTTGGTCTCTTGCGTCTTCGCAAGAGACTTCTGGTTTTGTTTGTTATCTCAGTTTGGCCTGCAGATTTTAGCGCCACAAATGGACGATGACAACTTTGAAGAATGGTGGAGACGCTCGGCTGATGCCTCTTTTGGGTTGCTTCGGCAGGGTTTCAACTCTCTTGTAGTGCTGGGGGCTTGGACTCTTTGGAAACACCGTAACCGTTGTGTCTTCGATGGTGTCAATCCTAATTTAGCTGGAGCCCTTAGCTTTGCTGGGGACGAAAGGCAAAGTTGGGAGATGGCGGGTGCTAAAGGATTGTCCTTTTTGTCTGCCCCTTTGCCTGAGCCCGGTTAGGTGGTTAGTGTGTGTGTGTGGGTGGCTGTAGCCCCCTATTTGGTTTTTGGGGGGGCTGCTGTTTTGTGTGAGGTGGTGATCAGTTTGTACCTCCTTGTTCAGGGTATTTTACCCTTCTTCTTCTTAATATAATGATACGCAGATCTCCTGCGTGTTCGAGAAAAAAAAACATCTTTAAATATACAGCAGGTCACACTGTAATTGTATGATCCAGATAAGGTAAGAACATGTCCAGACTGCTGCATTTTGCTTCTCACAGACAGTACAATACATCGTGAGCATTTTCTTTTTGAAGTACCACTCTGGTTCAAACAAAGCTTGAAGAGTTGCATTGATACACAAAAAATGCTTTCCTAAACCATTGCAGTCCTTTGGCATACAAGGAAGTAGAAGAAAAGAAAAAAAAGGGAAATATTAATGCCAAAATTATTTCAAGCTACAACAGCATATGTCAAATCATCAGATAATTATTGTAGATGCTACTAAGAGGTAATTTGCAACCAGTGGGAAGCTAAGCACAGTATGTTAAAAGCATACCATGTTAAGATAAATGTGCTCCAGTAGGACCAGCTCCAAAAGAATCCAATGCCACCTTTCTCACTAACAGCTAATGTCTGCATGTGAGCTAATGTAAGAGTCCAGACTGAGGGGATATATCAGGAAAATTTTCCAGCCAAGTACTCCACACAGATAAGCTTGCCAAATATAATGATATATTTAAAGGACGCATGCACATCTTTTGAGTTTTATAAGACATAAACAGCAAAATCGACTGTTTCTTAAATGAAGATTATCAAATGCACTGAATTAATGGAAGGCAAGTTCCATTTAGTAGACTTTGGGATTGATCATAGTAAAGACAAAAAGATCGTACCTCACACAATATCATGACATATTAACAAAGTTAATACATAATCCATGTAAGGCTACATATCATCAAGGGTATTCAGATTGATAAGAGTTTCTACTGTGCCAGGTCTCTCTTGACTCATGTAACTAATCAATATGATACTGGGGTAGCTCGGCCTTCATGAAGCTACATATAGGAGGTCCACAAACAAATGCTTTCATTTATGAAGATGAAGCATGCAATCCAAATAAGTTCTTGGATGTTTCAATCCAGTCGTTTGGCTTAACAGTTGCATTTGTCGAAGTTGCTACTAGCTCTGGTGTAACTGTAAACTAGATTCTAGAGATATTCTATACAAATACGTTTTCCAATTTTGCACTCTGCTGGACTCAGTGCACTGCACGACTAAATCTGCAAAATCAATTAACTGTATTCTTTGTGCGTGTAGCAGAAACAAAAAAAAATAATTAGGATTTCAAGTTGAATGGCATGTGTGAATTGCTAATTTACTGAGTTAGCCGATGGACAATAAAAGGTGTTGATTAAAGAGAGTTGAACGACAATCATCTATGTAGACTCTCAAGTAGTGTAGAAACAGAGTTCTCTTAAGCTAGCAGGGGCCAGGCAGGTCATATGCTCTTCTCCTATAGTATCAACTTGCCTTTGGTATGTTGTTCCTAATTGCATTTGTAAGAACTGTGCAATGAACTAGTGGCCTCTCAGATGGCAGGTGTGAACTGTGAAGCCTACTAACCAAATTTCAATCCACGATCGACGCAACAGTATATCTGATATGAGCTTCACAAACATTTTCTGCTCCAGGTCTTAAACAAGTTTCCAAGCTGCGTACATCCTAATCGGCGCAAGACTTAAACATGCAGCAATGGTGGATCTAAGCGCAACGACCAAACGGTGTTTCGTAGAAGGCAATGGTTGAAACCGAGAGGGAGGGGATGAAGAGACGAGGCGAGGTATCTGACCGTCCAGATGTCGGCGGGGACGAGGATGATGAAGGAGAGGGAACAGAACCAGGCATATCCGACGGTGGCAACGACGTAGCGCGGGACGGCGGGGCCGGCGAAGTAGCGGAGCGTGACGACGACCATGCCCAGAGTGAGGGGCAGCGATATCAGGTAGAACACCCACATCTCGCCGGCCGCCCTCCGCTCCGCCGCGCCGACGGCCGGAGGAGGAGGTGGGCGTGGTGGAGTCGGGCCTGCTCAGGGCCGGAAGCTTCTCCGTGTCGCGACGCGGAGGTGGAGGTGGGACCCGTGAGATCGCGGTGCTCTTTTGTCTCCGGAGAAGTGGAGGAGAAGCGCACGGCGGGGACAAGGAAAGGGAAGGTGTTTGTTGGGGCCTGGGTGGGCCGATGTCGCCGAACGGAACAGGTGCGTTCGGTGGAGTACGGAAATGTCGGTCCGAGGGGGTATTGGTAGGCACGCAAAGTTCGATCCATTGTCTATTTCGCCCGCGAACAAAATGATCAGACAGCTAGTAAAAGAACTTGTTTATTTTCCAAAATACAATTGCAAGCTTCATTCACAGTTTAATATATTATACTTTTAAAAATAAGATAAATAGCAAAACATATTCAAATAACTTAATAATAAAATAAAGTATAATGAAAATATATTATATTATTAGACTTTTTAAATTAATATAGGTAATTAAATATAATATTACAGTGTATGTTTCTAATTTGTTATATTAATACGAAGCTCTGTGTAAAAAAATGGCACATAGGTTCAAATTAATCATAGAACGAACGAAAGCCTACAAGTCGACCAAAAGTGCAGCCCATTTAAGGCCCACTTACCTCTTGTAGTCCCTTCCAAGTCCGATTCTCCAAAGCTGCACCTTGCTGGCTGGCGGCTGCCTCGACTGAATCAGGTCAGATCGGAGAGGCAAGGGAAACTCACGCCGCCATGGACGAGGAGGAGCACGAGGTATACGGCCAGGACATCCCGGAGGACGGCGACCTGAACGGCGCCGACGTTGATATGGCCGCCGCCGGGGACGACGTGGCGAAGGTGCCGCCCCTATGGTTCCTTGGCTCTCGGGCCAAACCCTAGCCTTATGTCCGTACGGATATCTGACCCCCGTCAAATTGGATCAGCTTCAGGAGCTCGATGAGATGAAGCGCAGATTGAAGGAGATGGAGGAGGAGGCCGCCGCCCTCCGCGATATGCAGGCCAAGGTCGCCAAGGAGATGCAAGGTTACCGTCTCTACTAGTACTGACCCACTTGCCTGTCAGTGCTTGTAATTATGCAGCGTGGGTGGGATAGATCAGCTAATCCTTATGTTGTTTATGTTTTTATGACCGTTGGACCACGTCGTGAATTAGGACCCGTAAATATGAAGATTCGTTGGTTTCATATCTGCATCTGCTCAGTTCGTGTGTTCGTTAACCTGTTTGCTGCGCGCCCATCAGTTTTTTAGAGTAGATAAAGTAAATAGGGGCGACTACTAGTTTCAGTTAATCACGTGAACTATGCAACCGTGCAATACATAGTTTCTAAGCACTGAAATGGAAGTACATCTTGTGTTAATTGAATCCTTGATTCCATGGGTGCCTCTTGTGAATTTTGCAAATGGAAGTGTCTTGTGCACTGTAATGGTTGCTGCTTGTAGAGAATATATCTAGTAGTACCTTGTGGTTACATCTGATTATGCATATGCATCTTTTATTTTGGTCCTCATTGTCTGCATGTGTTTTATTTATTCTTTGTTCTGAGATGTTCTGGATGATCTAGCAATTATAATTAGAATTTGGCCTATAGTTTTTTAACTTTCTGATTCTGATGGTTCGGTTCTAACTTGCTGCAAGTTATGTTTGACTGTTTGACATAATTGTTATTCTGTATCACAGGAGGTGACCCTAGTGCATCCACAGCCGAGGCGAAGGAGCAGGTGGATAGCCGCTCTGTATATGTCGGAAATGTATGATAATTATAACTCTCTCTCTCTCTCTCTCTCTAATTGGAAATGACATTAGCATGCTTAGCATAGTTATCAAATGCTTATTTAAAAAACTAGTGCTTTGGTGCTACTACTAACTGAAATTTGAAACTCAGACTGCTTGACATTGCTAGCTGACTACTGAAACTGATTTAGTCCTTGGTGTCTTTAATCTTTATATTAGTATAATTTTAAAAGCGTGTTACTCATTTAGGTATTGTCCTCTATGCATAGTGCCATTCTCCATTTCTATGTGCTGTCACGGTTACCTTTTTGTATGTGTTATAATCAGTTTTCAACAGTAATGGTCAATGGTTTCTTCTATATTTCTATGGTGTTCTTAACTTCTTATCTTGGTGCATTAACTAAGTAATGGTAATGGTCGCAGGGTAATATGCTTGATCAAGACTTTCGAAATTGATTAATGGGCATCTGACCCGTGTATAGAGTTGGATCACTGAGAAAAAGAAAAGAAAAGAAAAGAAAAGAAAAGGTTCCTGAAAAAATATTTTAAAAGTGCATGAAAAAATAAAATAAAAAGGAGGGAAAAAAATGTAGATATTAGATATTCTAGGTTAGGTCATCTCCCTGAAGCAAAGGATGTCAGCACGAAGGTGTCATGTACAGTAGGGAGGATGCTTTTGGCTGGAGCCTGCCTCTGATGTGGCGGTGCATAGGTATGACATGTAAGTTCAACAGTGGGAAACCTTAATATTGGCTCTATCCTTTGCTCTTTATGAACTTACCTTTTTCCTATGCTCCCTCTTGTTTCTCCTTTTATTTCTCCCCATTCCTGGAAGTTACAAAGCATATCATGTTGACTTCCTTTTCTTAATAACATTGTGAGTAAAAGGCTGTCGGATCTTTGAAGTTCATATGAGGGACATGCAGGAGACAACCTTTGCATTAAAGCTAATGATATTAAACATATTTTCTTAATAGTACTGGGTGTGCTATTAAAAAAGGACAGCTGACTGTACTTGGATTTTCTTTACCTAAGTTTTTTTCACTGATGAAACAAAAGTTTCTTTTGTTAAAGATTCATAATTATTAGGCTTTTAGTATGACATATTGACCTTCGTACCACATCCCATTTTTTATTTGCATATCTTGAGTATATTGTCCGGTATGATGTTTGACTTGCTTATGAATCAATTTGGAATTTGGTATTACAATGTTCTCCAGTATGTCTCTTGACCCTTGGTATGATGTTTGTCCTATTTATTATATATTTATCACTCAAATTGATATATCAATTTTCTCCTCAAGTTATTTTGATGAATCTGCAGTAATTTAATTTTAATTACGAATTGTTTGTGCCTTATTCGTTTTTCATTGTGGCATACATATGCTGTAAAATCTGTTTTCTAGATAAATAACCTTCTAAATAAGTACTGTCTTAGATGGTATCATCCTTATTTACTGATGGTCTTTTAAGAGTTGACTATTTAAATATTTAATATTTAATACCAACTATGCCCCATATATTGTACTAGCTGGATTGATATATCACTGATGGATTTCATCATGTGTATAAGACTAACGTTAAGTATGGGATGCATCAATCGGTTGCACTGCTGTGAAGACATTAATTTTTTCCTTTTTTCAATGTACATATTATTTATAGATGGAATGCCTTGGCACCAGAATCATATCCTGAGTTCTTATAATGAAAATCACATGGGCTGTTGTGTTAATGTGGCGGACAAGGATTCTTCAGAAAGATCCTTGAGTCAAACTCCATTGCCCTAAAACTGACAGTTGCCAGTTGCATCTTGTATCAGTTAATTCATGTTACGACTTACATTTCTGTTGTCCACTCCATTCAGAGAGTACATGTTTTTACTGATAGTTATAAACTGCAGGTTGATTATGCGTGTACCCCAGAAGAAGTTCAGCAGCATTTCCAAGCTTGTGGAACTGTCAATCGAGTGACGATTTTGACTGACAAGTTCGGGCAGCCAAAGGGTTTTGCTTACGTGGAGTTTCTGGAACAAGAAGCTGTTCAAGAGGCTCTCAATCTGAATGAATCTGAATTGCATGGTCGCCAGATTAAGGTAACAGAAATATTGGAAAGACTTTAATGCAATCTCATGAGTTAGAAATACTCTTCTGAACAAAAACTTTTCTTAACTCAGATCTTTTGCTATGTGCTTAACAGGTTGCACCTAAGAGGACTAATGTTCCTGGGATGAAGCAGCGCCCACCACGTGGATATAATCCATACCATGGCTACCCTTATAGATCATATGGAGCACCATATTTCCCTCCATATGGTTATGGGTAAGTTTGTGGTCTTCTGTAATGTGGATTCCTATATTTAATTCCTCGTTTCTAATATATGTTTCTTTTTTTTTTCAAATATCCTACAGGAGAGCTCCTAGATTCCGCCGTCCTATGCGCTACAGACCATACATCTGAAGTTGCATGCAAAACCATAGTCAGTCCCGGGAGTAATTCAACCTGCTGCCCCTTTATTTCATATATAACATTATAAACATATTATTGCGTGCGAATGCTCCAGTCTCGTTGCCTTTCGTGACGTTTGATTGCCGCCGTAGGCGACATGTACCATTTGGCTTCCTGTAATGCTGGCTGTAGCAACTAAGGTGGCGTTTGGCTTCTGGAAAATAAGAGGTGGGATTGGGATTGGAAAATAAATGGAAGTTTGAGATTTAATGAGATGCATGCAAAACCATAGTCAGTCCCGGGAGTAATTCAACCCTCTCCCCTTTATTTCATATATAACATTATAAACATATTATTGCGTGCGAATGCTCCAGTCTCTTTACCTTTCGTGACGTTTGATTGCCGCCGTAGGTGACATGTACCATTTGGCTTCCTGTAATGCTGGCTGTAGCAACTGAAGAATTATGTCATACTGGTTTGCGTACTTGTGCAATTGTTCGGTCGGTAATTCTAGTTACCCTTGAATGAATGTAATTTGCGTGGCTACAGACAGCGTTTATACAGGAGATAAAAATACACCCGAAGGAAGATATGTGTCCGCACAGCTGTTTATCCATACAGCTGAATGTGATCATTCCTTGTCTAGGTAAAGGCAGACAGCCATGATACAGCAGAACAAGAGCCAAAAGTGTACACCTCAATAACGTCGTGACAAACCGCAAATGATCGTCTACTGTTCATGTTTCTTTGTTACGCTGTCTGGCAATTTTCACCGTGGTTTGCACTTTGCTGGTTAGTTCCAATGGCTGGACCATGCAATTTCTAAGCTCCTTACCTAAGCCCATCGGCAATGAAGCGCAAAACCAATAAGCTTTACCTCTGAAAACCTGAGTAGCTGCGATTATTAGTTTACCGAGTGGAAGGCAGATCTTTGTTACCATAAGACCGATACAGTCTGAAATATAATATGCAGTATTATCACCTTTATTTTTTGTCCATCATTCCCTCGGAGAGAATAACAAGTTAAACAATATATTGCAGATGCCTCTGATTACTGTCACGATGCTGATGCCAAAGAGAGTTACAAAGCCACAGGTTGATAAGGTTTAGCGGTCCTACTCCTACATGCCATTGTGAACCACTAGTTCCAACAACGAATCTTGCAAAGTTAACAAAGCTAGGGGACAAAAGCGTGGCAGATGAGGTGAGGACGCATGAAAAACACAAAACCAAAAGTGCAACGAACATGGCTTGGGTCGCAAGCGTACAGACATCCTATTCTGGAATCCTTATTAACAAACCTCTTGCCAGTGTGTCGATTGTGGATTTCCAAAAAGCGTTTCCTATCTTTTTTGAGACCACGCTCATCAAGAAAGATCACAGCCACAGGTCCATATGCCATAAGAGTGGAATAGTAGTACTCCTTGCGTACAATTATTTACCCAAGATTATACAGAGTACAGCAAAACTACTTACCATACTCCTTGGCTATTTCTATACTTGAGAGAGAGAGAACGGGTTGCCAAGGATCATAGGAGTACATTAGTACACGATGTGGGAGTAGAGTCGTTATGTGAAATGGGCAATCCTGACCCAATGATCTCTCTCCAGAGAGTAGCACTAGCACCAATTTTTGGCCAGAGGCATCCCCACATCACAATCCTGACCCAATGATCTCTCTCCAGAGAGTAGCACTCGCACCAATTTTTGGCCAGAGGCATCCCCACAGACCTGACCATACCTCTAGGCAGATATGCACGTCTGGAAATTCGGAAAACCCGGCAGAATCTAGCGCGCATGGCCACCGCGTGCAGAGACGCATGCCGCAGCAGCGACACCGGGGGCTAGCTTGCCTTGCAAGAGACAATCACCATGCCAGGCAGGCACGGACGCCACTGATTCCCTCCGATTCTGAGAAAAGATCCGCTTTTATCGCATGATTTTGGGGGCAAAATCTTAGGATCAGGCGGTCAGGCCACCGTGGTCCGGCCTAAAAGCAGAGTGGCTTTTGCGAGTGCAGACGAGTAGGAGTAGCTGTTTCTGTGCCCGGGCCGGGGCGCTGTCCTGCCGTGCTGCATTGACATGTGCTGCACCAAAGCAGGCCCTCGCTTCTCCACTGCGGCGTCCGTGGCCTGCAGCACATCTTTCTCGTCCAGTATAGATGAGGCTGCACAAGTCACGCCACCGTTGCATTGAACTGTCTGCCATTCGCTAAAAATTATAAAAATGAGAAAAACATAAGAATTAAAAAATGAAAATTACAGAAATACGAAACAAAAGAATGAAAAAATTAAGGTGTTTGAAATGTAGGAACGAAAACAGAGGAAACTTAGCACTTCCTATCGGTGATGTGCGAGCGAGCCAAAGATTCCTGAGATCGGATTGAATTTTTTAGTTCCTGTGAAATGGCCTTACTTCTCTGGAAAGGAAGCGCCACTTCCTTCGGTCCAAACTTCTATATCTATTCCTTTCCTGTGAAAACCGTTCCTACGAAAATTCCTACGATCTCCCTGCATTCCAAACGAGGCCATATACAATTTTCTTCGGATTGCACTGGTGAAAAATCTCACCACGCATGTTGATTTGCCTCATGTATACACCAAAGTTTACATCTAGACTGAACTATTAGAAGTTCTTCACATATCTTCAATCTGAAGAGAGGATACTCAGGACACAGGTACAGCAACATATCTGCAAGCTTAGGAACACCACACGCACACGCACACCAGTAGCAACAACTATTGTCAGGGCAAAGCGCAGAACGGATCTCACGGCGACGGCGGCCAGTCGAAGCCGCCGGCGAAGCTCTCGTTGATGCCACCGCCGTAGAACCTCACTTCCAGGTTCTCGATGCCCTGGCCGTCGTCCCAGATGGCCTCGTCGTCGCTGCCGACGGCGTAGTAGTCGTCGACGTCGTCCATGAACTCCCACGAGTAGATGGACGAGTCGTCCGAGTAGTCGGAGCACTCCTCCCAGTAGCTGTTCTCGTAGCAGTCGTCCACGCGCGGGCCCACGACGCGCAGCCCCGGGTGCCTGTCCCGAAGGAACTTGTCGTCCACGGTCCAGCAGCCGCGCAGGTCCAGGAACTTGAGCTCGCGGCACTGCCCGAGGATCTCCAGCACCGCGTCCGTCGTGATCAGCATGTACCCCATCTCCAGGTGCCGGAGCTTGGGCATGCTGCACGCGATGGCGTGTGCCTCGTCGTGCTGGCACACCTTGTCCGCGAGGTCGATGGGGTGCATCACTCGCCGGAGCCCCACCAGGGACTTGCAGTGCTTGCCGAACGCCTCCAGAGCGCGAGCTCCGATCTTGGTGCAGCTGCTGATGTCTAGGAACGTGACGTTGGACAGCCGCGGCGCCACGATTTCCACTATGGAGTCGCTGATCTCGCTCCTTGGAATCTCTAAGACCCGGAGAGCACGCGCACTTGTGGAGGCAGAAGGAAATAAAAGCCGGGTCAGTGTAATTCTGAAAGAACAGGCACTGCAATTCTGAAAACTTTGCCAGTTAAAGAGTGTGTGGACCAACTGAACCCATGTTTATGAGGAAACAATAAGACATGTAATCGTAAGGCCGGCCGTGTGACTGTGTGCATTGCATGCCGGTGTTTGTGTTTGTACTTGTAGATACAATAATTTGTAGTATTGCTTATTATAAACAGATCATGTATGATTCAGAACAAATTACTCCCTCTATTCCAACATTATTGTCGACTTTTAGTTCAAATTTGGAGAAAATTCAGAACATGCATAATAGGTGTTCAATTTTGCAGTGAAAATTTATGCCCAAAAGGGATCCTGAGGCTTCAACTACAACCAGTAGTTTGAAAGCTAGGCCTCCTTTGGAACGCAGGAATTTTTCTTTTTTACTGTGTTTTTTCTGTGAAATTGAACTGATTTCTGCGAAATTTCTGTGAGATTCCTGTGAAACTCCTGTGTTCCAAAGGAGGCCTAAGTTTGCGCCTAATCTTCAAATCTCAAAGTTGTAAAAGGTGCAGAATTTGCAGCGTAATCAAAAAATTGATCCAGCCAGCCAAGATCAATAGATGGATCCCAATTCGTAGTAGTAGTTCATAAACCAAAGACAAGTGACACCGTGACTTTCCAAATTTCATGATTCAGAGCCTAAACTCTATCTTAAGTCACAGTCCATCTGAATGTACATTCTAGCGTCAATAATGCATCAGGCGCACAGACGACAGTATTCCATTTTAAGGGTCTGTCTGGAGCACATAATTCATAGGAATTTGCAGAAATGTCGCAAGAAACGGTTCAGCTAGATGCAAAATGGAAAGACGGGAGAGCATCGCCAGAGTCCACACTTACTGGTCTCCAATAAACGAGAGGAGCGGGTCGCAGGGCAGCCCGGAGACGGTGATGCGGCGGCACGAGCCTCCGCTGCGGCCGACGAGCAGCTCGACCATGCGCCCGATCTGCTCCGGCTTGCTCTGCTGCTGACTCCAATCCTCGATGTCGATCTCCTGCCAGCAGTAAGGGCCGGCGACTACGCGGCCCCACGACTTGCACACCCGCGGCAGGACGGTGAGCACCTCCTGCAGCGGCAGGTTGCGGAAGATGAGCCCCAGCGCGTCCGGGAGCAGCTCCTCCCAGCACCTGTACTCCTCGGACTCCCCCATCACTCCCCTCCCTCCCCCTGCAGTGAGAGCAAGGACCGGCCTTACAAGCTATCCATGGTGATTGAGGAATGAATGTTTCAGCTACCAAGACGAACTAAAAATGCAAGAGGGGTCACTTCATACACGAACTCAGACTCCAAAGAAATTGAGATTCAACCCAAATATAGATCTTGGATGCAGACTGAGCCAATCAAAAAGAACTGAACAATTTGAGGGATCAGACAAATGTTGGTAAGAGACAAACATGGGAAGGATGGATTATAACCCAGCAAGCTCAAATATTTTCTACTCAGAAGTCAGAACCACAAAGGAGGGCAGAGAACATAATTCCATGGTCCAACCAGGAACCGAGACTTAAAATTTCTGTTTCTTCCTACAGAGTGGGGACTGCTTACCTTGAAGATCACTCAAGAGACACAGATACCAAAAGCAGCAGCCTCCAAGCAGCAAACCGGCTTGTGTACGCCGCGAGCAAACCAAGAGAAGGCAACATGTCCAAGAAGAACCGAGCCAGGTAGCAAGGTAAGCGTCATCCAAAAGTTGATAAGACAAAGGGAGCTTAATTAAGCACTAACACTGACTCCAATCACAGGATACCAGGCAGAGCAACTAGATACAGATCTAAAAAGGAGGCCTCTTGCAGGGATGAAAAAGGATGGGGACAGCTTGCCAATTCGTGCTCGCTCAGTCGCTCATCCCCAACATACTTGACCACACCACGACCAAACAAAGCGGCTCCAGATATTTGTGGGGAAGAACGCAAAAGCTTTTCAACCTTTTCGTCTCAAAGCAAAAGATGAGAAAAAAAGGGGGAAGAATATAATTTGTTCTAGTACAATAATTTGCCGGAGAGCACCGCAAGGGACAGGTTCAGGATTGGGGAGCGAGATTTGATGACTGCGTATTTACCGGGTTGACGATGTGGAGACGAAGGCCCAAACTCCGATTTGGATCTGCAGGAGGTTGTGCTGATGGAATGGAAGAGAGGGGAGGGGCAGGGGCTGAAGGCTGAAGGCTACCCTGGAGGGAGAATCGGGAGAGGGGGACACACTTCTGCGAGTGAGAATGGTCCGTAGAAGAGGAGGAAGGCTGAAGGCTGGCTTTCGTGTGCGCGTGCGTTCTCGAGGAGAAAACACGACGGGCGCTCAGTCCTCAGTGTGGGTGCAGGCGAGGTATCCCCTGCCGATATGGCACGGCATGTGGAATTTCCTCTGGCTGTATATCCTTTTCCAGTAAATTCAGACAATTTTTCAGATGTCGATCAGAACGTAAAACGCAAAGTGGTGTATAAATGATGGTACTCGCTCTTCTCGGAGTAAATGTCTTTTTGGATTTTTAGATATTAATATTTGACTTTTATCTTATTCAAAAAAATATAAAAATATATATTATTAGGAAATATTTTATTATTAGAAATACTTGTTGATAAGGTGTAAGCATTAATCATGTTGACTTCACAAACTGATGCTCAAGTCGTTTTCTGTCAGTCTCCTGAGTTTTCTTATGAATTGACAGATCCGTATAATGACCCTGATGAAAGGCAACTTAAAGTACATCAGTTGGGACGCAATTGGTGGATCGTCAGTACTTGTAATTACTTGCACATTGACTCTGCTATAATTAGGATCTGTATCAGTAAACAATTAGAAATCATGTTACTGAAAGTCACCGCACAGCGTCACGTCTGGGTCCAATGGACGAATGGATACGCGGCGCTGAAAACCTTCAACCTCGCCATCCGCCGCCGTTTCGGCCGCTAGTTGCGTGCCGAGCACTTGTAGCGACAGTCGATGCCTCTGTCTATTTGCGTCGGCACCTCGGCGACGCGACGCCGGCGATGGAACGGCCGGCCAATGCTGGTGATTTCTCCACTCCCGAATCCCTAGCAGTAGTCTTGTTGTTCAACTAACCCAGCAGCAGCACCACCAAACCACGGTATACAAAACCAGCCAAAACCGGCCGATTTTTGTGGTTTTCGGTGAAATCGGTTCGGTTTGATTCGGTTTAAAAAGTTGGCTGGTTTTTGATTTAATAAATTAAAAAAATTTGAAAATTAAAAAAAATTGAAATTTTGAAAACCGATCAAACCGGTGAAAAACCGCTCGAACCGATTTGATTTCAAATTCAAAAAGGATAAAGTGGCCGGTTTTCTATAAAAAAATTTGATTTTCAAATTTGCCTGGTTTTTTCGTTTACCGTAGCGATTTTTTCACCAATAGACCCTGAAATAAGATCGTCTTATAATTACATAAACTGAATTTGAAGTTCTCCTACATAAGTCTTGTTGTTGCAAATCTCTATGTACATAGTAGTAGTATCTTCTTATATTTTGTTGAAAAATAACCCCCAATTCACACATTCCCAATTGATTCTACCCGTTTTCATGTCATTCCGACCAATGGATTGGAACCTAATCTAAGTTATATGGAAAAAATTTGGCCATGCTAAAACTTTAATTAGTCATAGTAATATTGATAAATCGTTTACTTTATTATCGATCTTATACTCATGCCGCAATTGTTCAACAAGTTTCTAGATCATTTCTCACGTGAAAATTTACTACTAAACTGTAACACCTACTATTTCATTCTCAAACTTTTAGCATGTCCACACTTACGACGCGGCAAAATGCAATAGCGATCCAACATCCTGTTCTTCCATCACCTACCATTGCTACCAACCTAGTCACTGCGACTCTGTAGCGAGTAGCAAAAGCACGCATGTGAATGTGTCTGCAGGACGGTGCGAATTGTTTGTTGATTTGCTCGGAGAGAAGGGCCAGTAGGACAAGTGTGGATTCCTCTCCTGTTGAGCTGATGAATCACAAACAAAAACGCCGTGGCACCGTGCGCCTTTCGGCATGGCTGTATTGTAGCCCGCACTGGAGCGCATGAACCACGCATGTTTCTTGTTTTCAGACAAATTAAGTCAATAGTACGTGTGAGCACGCACGCTGTAACAGTGCCTCAGAAATTCTACCAGGAACTTACCGGCGTCCCATGCACCGTTCAAAAGATTTTTGTAAAACTGAAGTGCAGCGTGTTACTACTACGGAGTACCGACTTACCGTATCCTGATCCAGTAAAGCCTGACCTTTCCTCGCGTAATGGAAAAGATGATTGGAGATCGCAACCAGCGTAAGGTCGAATCAATTGAAACACCTGCTCTGTTCGTCGTCACCCTGTGATGGGGACGCGCCAACGAGTATTCGGTCGACGGTGGATTCCGCTCTGCCCAACCATGGCCCTTTAACGCTAGGCGGAGTGGTTGAAGAACTTTTACTCCTGCAAGAATTCGCTATACTAAAAGCATTGCAAAAATGGTGAACTCCACTAGTAAAAGTAGTTTGCCACCGCAAAGCGTGTCAATTATCTGAAGGTGGAAATATTCAGTTCAGAGGTAAAAATCCAAAGAACAAGGAAACGCCGCCGATTTGGATCGAAATGTAGGCGTCGTGGTGCTGGTGCGTCTAATCAAAGCAATCATTGTCCTTCCAAGTGAAAGCGAAGTACGCCGATAAAGCATACCGTAGGACGGCGACCGTCTAGTAATTTCGTCCAAAATCGATGTTGCTGAGCACGGCCAGTCGCCTCTTGCCGAGCTGTGCCGGCGTCCAGTAACCAATCATTTGCGACGTCGGCCGTTCCACCGTTCACCTGTGGCTGCATGTAAAAAACCTATATTTACCGTTATGTTGTAGACACACAAGTCCGTGATCGTATCAGGGAATCATCTCATGATTCTCATCAGGCATCAGTGCCCAATGAGCCATCACTGATGAACATTGAACAGCTTGGCAGGGAATGCAAGCAATAGTACCAGGTATACGGAGTACTGGTATTCAATCAAAAATAGTACTCTATCAGGCAGTACTAATAATAGTTACAGGACCACCGGAAGCAAACAGGCAGCGGCTACTGTATTGCTAACCAGTTACTATTCCTAATGATCAGTGGGCTAATGACCTGTGGCCCGTGTCACTCCTGATGGCGCATGGAACGGGTGGTTTATTTACTGTTTTACCGTCTCCCGTGCGCTGCACTGCGGTGCAGCCAGGCATGATCACTCGGAGGGCAGGGTTACGGCCTTTTTTTATGGCTGCCTCGCTGGCCCGTCGCTGCGGCAGGGCGTCTCGCCGGTGCAGCAGCAGGCCGTTCCTCTCGCCTTCCTCGTCCTCCTCTGGTGTCTCTCTCAAGCTTTGCTACGGAGTATCCCTCTCGCGCACGCACACTGCAGCAGCAACGGAGGAGCATCAACTGCTTGGCTCAGGCGGCTGTAAGCACCGTCGCCCTGCGGCTCGGCGTCGGTGGTAGATGGAGATCACTCGCCACGGGGCACGGGTTCCTGGCTTGCAGCTTCCAAAAGCTCCCCGGCCTCTCTGAAGAGAAAAGAGTGGTCACTGAGCTTCAGTCAGTCGCTTCTTTGACAATTCTTGGCCGGAACAGAGTTACAGATTCGGGCTTTCTGATGGTAACCTGCAAAGAAAGGCTAGTAGCGTCTCTTGAATCTTGACTACTTGTTGTTGCTACTCCTACCCCACTGGAACATTAGCAAAGAAAGAAACAAACCCAACCATTACGACTGAAAACCAGCTTTTGCTGGTTCGCAAACTCCGTGTGAAACGCGTCGGCATGTTACTCCTATATTTTTCCTTGACACACTGACGAACACTGTAGGAATTAACAATTGTCGGCGAGAACTGGAGTAACAGGAAGTGACACTGCTGACGAATGGCGCCCATTTAAACTACTCCTAGCTGTTGCTGACGCGGTGAGCGAATCCCTTATCAGCAAAGCGAAACCAACCGCGAAATCGCTCGGCGGCTCACATGCTCTTGGAATCCGGCGGGAGCGGCCACCTTGTTCTGCGGATGAGACAAGCGGGCGCGCTGTTAAGCGGAGCTTTACACTGTGCAATCACGCGGCAAAGCACCGCTGCCGCCGCAGGCAAAGGCAGTCGGCAGATCGGCTCGCCGCGGGAAGGGAGGTCGGTCAGTCATCGCCTGGATGAGTAGAAAAAGGGTGCGTGACGACGGCCGTGCAGCGTTCATTACACTTTTCAACAGACAAAAGCTGCTTACTTACTGTAGTTGTTTATTTATGGGCAGCGAGGGAGTAAGAGTAGTAGTAAATTATTCCAATAATGTGTTGGAAGCAGGGCCTACAGTGAAAATGGCACAAACCTTTGCCTGGCGAACTGACAGCGATAGAATACGAGAAAAGAGGTGGATCAACAGAATTGATAATTTTGGCTGTCTCGTCGTCAACTCATCATCGCTTACCAGCTTCGGCTTTCCTAGTCGTAGATCAGGGCGGCCGGTTACGGTTGCCGCGGGCCGCGCCCCAGTTGCGGGTGTGAGTTGGGTCGGATGGCGACGGGGCTATTAGGCGTGGGAGAATTGCTGGTTGGGCTTTTTACATGTTGGCGCCGATGCAAAACGTCAAAAAAATTTCCGACCTGCCGGATTCGAACCAGCGACCTAAGGATTTATCTGCACGCACTACAGTCCTCCGCTCTACCAGCTGAGCTAAGGTCGGATTGTGAAAATTATCCAAAGTATTATATATATATATATAATTTATGATAGGAACTAAAATGCACATTAATTGGAAGCATTTTTCACGATCTTATGAGATTGATTTTGCATCGCGCACGGGCATTTTCTATCTGGAATTCTGGATAACATCACAGGCCCCTATGGTTACAGGATGAATTTAACTAAAGGGGCCACAAGAAACATCGCACATGACTTTCGGGAAACATGCTTGCGGATTTTCCACTTCCCACCGTCCAGAAACAATTTTGTTTTCTGAACGAGTCTCATTGTTTACGCGATCTGCCTCCTTGCTTCCCATGGTGGTAGGAGAATTTGCAGCAAATATTGCCCCCTTGTGATCTACAGTAACGCATCTCTCCCTTTGTCCTACGGAGATTTTGAAGCAAAATATGTTTTTCTTGAAGATAAAGAAAAACTAATGCAAGATCACACAAAAATAAGGCTCAGAGTGAAATAATATACTTTTCATTGAACAAATGAAAGAATTACTACTAGTACAGAGTTTTGCAGCGTGGAACACACTCCACAATCTCTAGTTACGCTCTACGAATTCTACGGTTCTACCCCAAAGTGGCGCACGACGAGGTGTCCGGATCCACGAGCGCGGGGACCAAGTACTTCCTCCCGTTGGCCCCGTTCGCGTTGTAGCTGGCCCCGGTTGCCTGGTCCACCAGCAGTGACCCTGTGTATCCCGGGTACGCGCCCTTGCCGTACACGCCGGCGCACGCCGTGGCGGCCTCCAGCGGCGCGTCCTCGGAGCCCTCCTGGAAGAACCCGTTTCCGAACGGGTTGGTGACGGTGCCGACGATCATGGACGCGAGCGAGATGACCATGCCGTCGACCCCGACGTCGCCGTTGGGCGCGGTGAGCGGCGGCGTCTGCGGGCCGTACGCCGGCTGGTGGAACGGCCACGCGCACTGGCCGGGGCACTGCGTCGCCGGGTTGCCCACCCACACGTACGCGAACCGGCCGGAGCGGGTCCGCGGGGACGCGCCGTGCGTGCCGCACCGGCTCATGCAGAACCCGTCAACCGCTACGTCGTGCGCCGTGAGCACCACGTTGACGGCGCGGCTCGCCCCGCCGCGGGACGCGAGCTTGAGGAGGTCCCTCTCGCCGAGCCGCTTGCCGAGGGAGTAGGACTGGTCGAGGACGTGCGTGCCGGGTCGTAGCGACGGGAACCGCGCCCTGGAGCTGGTGTAGTACTTCCGCGCCGTCTTGAACCAGGTGGCGACGGACGGCTCCGGCTGGTGTGCTGCCGCAGCAGGCGCGGCGGACAGCGAGGAGACGAAGTCGGTGATCACCGCGCGCTGCGGCGCGGTGAAGTTGCCGTAACAGATGAAGTTGACGGCGATGGGACCGGAGAGCAGCGCGCCCTTGTGGTACTTCATGGTGATGCCCGGCTCCTGGACTAGCGCGGTGAGCTTCCTCGACGCGAGGCAGGTGTGGAAAAGCACCGCGAACGCCAGCAGCCTCGCCGCCACTGAGGCGGCACTGGAGGAACAAGCCATTGGCTGCGAAGCTATTTTTCTTTCTACGGCTGTCGGATTTCAACTGGTTCCGGCTTGCTTGCGGATTGGCGGTGACGGGTTGAGTCGTGACCGGGATTTTATAGGCGGCGGGGCACGAGCAGAGGAGTGCGGCGAGCTGATGAGTAGAGTGAGGAGGAGCTGGCCGGCAGGCGCACAGCGCGTGACGTATGTCTGGAGCGACCTTTCTCAGCCAAAAGTAAAGAGGGGCGTCCTTGGCCCGGCTGCCCGAACGGTCACTGACAGCTGGCTTTGCGTGCCCTCCTGCTCTATCACAGCTGTAGCTGGGCGACGCTTTACCGTTTTGCCCCGACAGTTGCCGCGTCGTAGACCGCGGCCCGTGACGCTGCGGCTCTGGGGCGAAAGCAGGGGCAGATTGGGGATTTGGGTGGGGGAGCCGGCAAAGTGGGGGACTGCGGCTGCGGGATTTTGGGTAAAAGCAGGTTGGCTTCTCGAGGCGCTTAACTTTGTTTGGCGGCAGAATTACGACCGTTGGGAGGGTGGTGGGCCGGGCTCCGTGGGTTTCAAACGTTGGAGGTCACTCTGGAGGCTGGGCCCAGCTCCCGTTACTGCGTACTGAGCGCTGTAAACAGCGGGGCTACGCGGGGGCAGTTGGTCCGTCCTGCTCGGTAAGCTAGGCGTGATTGGATAGGTGCACGCGAGGCAACCAGGTTCGCGGCGTGTAAAGAGTCGACGATTGGTTGCCTGCGTTGCGTCATAGCTTGGTTCGTTAGCTGTAAAAATCTTCGTCATGTCTGCATTCGAAGAAACGGATTTAAGATTCGTTTCTCCTCAGCCTGGCTCGCCGTGACAGGCTCACGCCGGCCAAGCTCGCTGAAACGGAAACCAATCACGCCCGCAACCGAGCGCAAGTCGCAGCCTCGCCGGTGGAATCAGGATCAGGCCATTCCATGTCCGCGTTCCTATTACTGTTACTTGCCAGCCAGGCCGGTGCTGGAGCTGGAGCTGGACCACTTGGTAGTACAGGATGCCGAAAAAGACGAGAGAGATGCACCAAGCTGACAAGGGAACTGAGAACGAGAGACGATACGAATAGTTGCGCGATCCCATTTCTACACCCCCACGGAAAAACGTGGCACGGGTAGGGCTCACTCCGTCGATCCCGTATCTCCTCCCCTCCATGGGCAATGCCAAAACACAGCGAGCTGTAGTATGTGCCACAACCACATAGGCGGCCCTGGCCTGATCTGAGATCTCAGAAGTAATTAAGCGGCGGGCACACACCGCTCGCCGTTGCTCCGTGCAAAACAAACTTCGGTGATCCAAGCATGCAAATGCGAGGCGGCGCGTGTGTGAGTGAGCTGGGACTGGGAGACGGTCACCTGCGGCCTGTGGGGTTAGCGAAGCCCGCGACTATCTCGCCGAGTTTCCGTTCCAGGAAAACGCGATCGCACAATCTGATCGGATGGGATCCCTGACGAGGCCCGCGCCCGTCCATCGACGTACGGCTTGGCCTGAAAGCGAACCGAGGTACAGGACGCATTCGCCCCGCGTATCGCCTCCGGTTGGTTGTATGTTCAGCCAAGCGCTCTCCTGCTCCCCGGCCCCGTCGCCGTGTGGTGCGCACGGGGTGGGCTCGCCTAGAGATCCGCGTACGGCTCGGCCGCCGCACGGGCATGGCCAGCTGCTGCTGAGGCGGCTATGCGCGTCGCGCCGAGGCGTCACGACGCGCTCGTGATCGCCATCGCTCATTGCTCGCCTGCCCGCTACCGGCCGCGCCGGGACAGCTAGCTGTGCGTCGTCCGGAGCAGCGCGTGCCGTGAATCAGCTAAAGTGCAGTCAGTAGTAACAGCGCGCTTCGGACGGGGACCGGATGGGGGTGGGGCGCGTAATCTTACAGTGGTGTCAATTCCTGGGTGAGCACAGTGCACGCATACGGCAGTTCCTGCGAGACGTAGCTACAGTACATTCGTGCGCGGACAGGCAAGTGGGCGCCCAGGCTGTCACCTCGCAGGACACTCATCGGGGCTCATAAACCCGGCTGCGCCGTGTCGCGCGCGTGTCCCCCCCCCCCCCCCTGTCCTCTTGCTCCCTCTCCCGGATGTCGCCGTGGCCGACGGGCCGTGGCCTTATCTCATGGTCATGGGCACCAGCACCCGACCTGCCCCTGCCCACGGCCGCGTGATCCTCCTCAAGAACGTGATTAGCACTAGTGCATGGCCGTGGCGGATAGAATAATTTGTCCGTGAGGCGCCCGCCTCAGACACGTGGATTCTTATTAAAGAAAATCGGGTTGCCGCTGATTCTGTCTCTACCCGCTGGCGTTTTGTGTAGGTTGTTGCTGCCGTGCTGGCTTGTCAAGGCGCTGAGCCCCGGCGGATAACCATGGAGGCGGACACCGTGGTCCGCGGGCCTCGGATCGCGCGTAGAAGAACGCGCGTTTACCTCCACCGGACGGGCCGCGCCCGGCTAAGCGTCGAAGAAACTAGTGAGAGGTCAGCGTCAAGTGGTAGTAGCAGCTCCGGGAAGTCGCCCTCCATATGGACGGAGGGAGTATGAATGTCGCGTCATTCAACGCACCGCCATGGCCAAGTTCTTCAGAACCATGGAGCTGATTGGCCAAACTGTGGCTTCAGGAGAAAGGGAGTTAACTGGTGGTCAAATCAAGATCGACGCTGCGTCTTTCTCGTTGCTTGCCCGTTTTCTCTGACGAAGTGATTATATCGTTCCAAATTATCCTCGGACTAAAAACTGTTGCCCGTCCGCAAAACAAGGAGAAAATCGGGATTGCGATGACCGATTTTATGATACAGTAACAACGATGTTCACTTTGTTCAGAAATACAAGAATTAATCGGTGGAATCTGAAACGATAGAACTACGTACTCGCATTGTCACCCTGGCAAACCAAAACATCACCGTAGCCTGGAGATTCATCCGGGCTTATCAGCCACCGAGACAGTTGACCTGTAAGGGCAGGACCAGCGCTAGAAGGAGAGGAAGTCCTTCACGGCGTCGTCGACCCGTCGTTCGTGCTGCATGGGCGTGCGCATGGTCCGGCTGGCGTGGAAGCAACAACGCAATCCGCGTCGCCCACTCGCCCTCGGTCCGAACGCTTCCAGCTGCCTCCCACCGAGTCAACTTCATCCAAAGCCACAAACCCAAACAGAGGCGACGCCCGGGGATGGCTGGGAGCCTGGGATACGGAAGGAAGGGCACACGAAACTGCCGCGTCGCATGCAGAATTCGCACCTATAAATACCCAGTCCCGGCGTCACCTACAAACCACACAAACACCACGATCAAAGAAGCCCGCAGTCTCGCTAAAGCCTAATCGTCGTCGTTGATTCCACTCAGAGAAGCCAACAGTCTCGCTAAAGCCTAATCGTCGTCGTTGATTCCACTCAGAGATCTTGAAATGGCATCAAGCAGCCACGTCGCGCTCGTGCTGGTTTCGGTGCTTCTGCTGACCTCGGCACGTGTCTCCGTGGGAGCCAGGACGCTGCTGGAACTGTACAAGCCCCCGGCCAGCGAGCTCCTCCGGTACCACGACGGCACCGTGCTGCAGGGTCGCATCCCGGTGTCCGTCCTCTGGTACGGCCGCTTCACGCCCGCGCAGAAGGCCGTGGTCACCGACTTCCTCCAGTCCCTCACCACATCGTCACCGGCGCCGACACCGTCCGTGTCGCAGTGGTGGAACACCATCAACCAGTTCTACCTGTCCAAGGCCAAGGCCCAGCCGAACGGCGCGCGCCCCGGCACCACGCAGGTGGCGCTCGCCGGCCAGGTCACGGACGAACGGTGCTCGCTCGGGAAGCGCCTCACGCTGTCCCAGCTCCCCGCGCTGGCGGCGAGGGCGAAGCCGAAGAAGGGCGGGATCGCGCTGGTGCTCACCGCGCAGGACGTGGCGGTGGACGGGTTCTGCATGAGCCGGTGCGGCCTCCACGGCTCTGACGCGCGGGCGCGGACCACCTACGTCTGGGTCGGGAACGCTGCCACGCAATGCCCCGGCCAGTGCGCGTGGCCGTTCCACCAGCCGATCTACGGCCCGCAGACGCCGCCGCTCACACCGCCCAGCGGCGACGTCGGGATGGACGGCATGGTGATGAACATCGCCAGCATGGTCGCGGGCACCGTGACCAACCCGTTCCGCGACGGGTTCTATCAGGGCGACAAGGACGCGCCGCTCGAAGCCGCCACCGCCTGTCCCGGGGTCTATGGCAGCGGCGCGTACCCAGGCTTCGCCGGCAACCTGGCGGTGGACCGCGCCACGGGGGCGAGTTACAATGCCAACGGCGCGAACGGCAGGAAGTACCTGCTTCCCGCGTTGTTCGACCCTGCAACGGCAACTTGTTCAACTTTGTTGTGAGGAATGGCGAAGCAACCGCGCAAGAACTGTGCAGAAGTACTGTATATACGACAGAGGGAGGGATGTGTATTTTAGTACCTTATTTTACTAGTTTGTACTCCTAAGAGTTGAGATTTGTTTCAAGAGCACAATAAAACAATCTGGAACTCTTCTGAAATGTTTGTTGCTTATTCATAAGCTGGAATCAATTTTTGGGACAATTGAGCTTTATGGGACCAACTTGAGAGGTTATACATTTAGATCCTTGAACTAGTGAAGTGATTCGCACGAGGTGTAAATCTAATTAACGTTGTTGATCAGTTTACTTAATGCTTTTTGGTCCACAGTTTTTCCGGTCGCCTATCCAGATCGGGAGACATACAATGGACTTGAAGCCGGCGACAAGGCTTGGGAGCACGAAGCTGGTTCTAATTAACGTGGTCAGTGTACTTAATTAATCCTTTCGTCCACATTTTTTTCTGGTCGTCGGGAGAAGCAGTCGTGGACACAAACAATGGAGTGGAAGCCAGCGATAAGACTTGGGAGCACGAAGCTGATTTAGCTCATGCAGATCGTGCTCTCGGTTCGCCGAGCAGATTCTATGTCCGCTGTGGTTATTCAGTCAGGACAGCCAGCCGTCGCACGAGCGAAGCAGGTTGTGCATGTCAGATACGCAGCGATTTTGGCATTTTGCCTCCGTAACCGGCTGTCTCTCTGAGTCTTGACAATGCGAGGAGCGGGGGGAACCTTCTCCTTGCACATGCAGCCGTTTTGTCGACGGAACCAGCGGCCGGGGAGGCGAAACCAAGCCTTGTCGCCGGTATGGTCGAGGTAATCCATTGACCCTGCACTTTGTTTATGTTCTAGGCTCACCCCAACAGCTCAGCCGAACCTTGAGTTTCAAGATGCTGCGACCTAGCTACGGGCAGCGGCTTAGCTGTGTCTTGAGATCTGCACGACAGTAAACTGCAGGGAAGGATCCTGGAACGCGTCGGTGCTTCAGAAATCAGACCTCGCGACGCCTTTGTTCCCTATAAATAAGCGGTTCTGCAGTTCATTCGGGTCATCACTCATCCACTCAGCATCTGAACTTTTATCGTACGTGAACTCCTTCCGGTCCTTCATTTGCCAGTATCACTAGGCACTTTCACGTGCAGTCCACAATGGCAGCCATTTGTGCAAATGCAGTGGTGCTTACAGCATTATTGCTTTTGAGCTCGACACAGCTCGCCATGGGTGCTAGGAGGCGCATGGAGATATACCATCCCAATTCAGCTGACATGCTCTCCTACCACAACGGCGACGTGCTCCACGGTGACATCCCGGTGTCCGTCCTCTGGTACGGCAAGTTCACTCCGGCGCAGAAGTCGATCGTCTCCGACTTCCTCCTCTCGCTCACGGCGGCGCCCCAGGCGGCCTCGCCGTCCGTTGCACAGTGGTGGAACACCATTGACCAGCACTACCTGTCCAAGGCGGTGCAAGCCAAACCCAATAGCGCCGGGGCCAATAAGAAGACCCAGGTGCTGCCCGCCAACCAAGTGTCCGACACCAAGTGCTCCATGGGTAAGTCCCTCACACTGGCACAACTCTCCGTTCTGGCCACAAGGGCGAAGCCCAGGAAGGGCGGCGTCGCGCTGGTCCTCACGGCGCAGGACGTGGCCGTGGAGGGATTCTGCCGGAGCCGGTGCGGCATGCACGGCTCCGACGCCAAGGCGCGCACGACCTACATCTGGGTCGGCAACTCGGCGACGCAGTGCCCAGGGCAATGCGCGTGGCCGTTCCACCAGCCTATGTACGGCCCCCAGAGCCCGCCCCTCGTGGCCCCGAGCGGCGACGTTGGGCTGGACGGCATCGTCATGCACCTCGCGAGCATGTTCGCCGGCGTGGTGACCAACCCGTTCGGTGACGCGTACTACCAGGGCAGCAGGGACGCGCCGCTGGAAGCAGCCACGGCGTGCCCTGGTGTCTTCGGCAGCGGCGCCTACCCCGGATATGCCGGCGACCTGAAGTTGGACGCGGTGACCGGGGCCAGCTACAACGCTAACGGCGCCAACGGGAGGAAGTACCTGCTTCCCGCGCTCTATGACCCTTCCACATCGGCCTGCAGCACGTTGGTTTAGACGTGTTGGGCAAAACCGCAAACACGCCTCCACTATAATTCGTTCTCTTAATTAGTTTGTTTATTGATGAGAAGATCATGTATATACCGGTGACATCCAGTGTAATTCTTCCATTTAGAAGTTCAAATGTTGTTAGCAAAAGTACTCTGTACTCCCTAATTTGCTTGGAGACTCCAATTAGGTTTGGTCGAATTCAATAAAAAGCATATGATTTTTTGGTCACCCTTTATTTTTTTGCAACAAATATTACTTGGATCTGCCTGCATAATGAATTGCCCATATAAAATCTCTCTCATAACTAGAATTTTATAGGAGACGGCTTATAATAATCTTTCTCTGCAAATGGAGAACAATGTTGGTGTGTGATTACGTTGAATTGGATATATTGAATGAGAGAAACATGCCCATTTTTTATGTTTGGCTACCTCCAAGTCTCACCTCTTGTCCCGTCGCGCCACAAAAGTAACGTGACGCTCCTGTTGCACATAAAAATACGAAGGAATCGGATTTTGGTGCTCTCTGCAAGATGTGGTCTACTTTGCTCTGTGTAAGAAATGTAAGAAGCTGTTTGGTTCAGCTATATTGTGACGTAAATCGTTAACAGCGGTACCTTAACAACATTGATTTACGTTTGGTAAAACTAGTCTGTAATCAGCTCACAGTGTCATCTGTTCTCTGCCTTTGTTAACCCGATACCCCGTTCAGCCTTCTCGCTTCGTCCTTGCCCTTTACGTAGGAGTTCGTTCGCTCTGCCTTCCCTCGTAGCACCGCTGGGCCCGGCGATCGTCGCAGCTTTTGTTTCTGCCGCCGCCAGCTGCAAAATGTCTGAGTGGGAGGCTTCGTGCGTCGATGACGCTTTGCTCGAGAGGTGGACCACCGTTGGGAAGATTCCGCCGAACGAGTCGGCGGGCTGGGTGGCTGGCTATGGCCATGCCGTGCCTGCGCCGCCGTCAGGGAAGATCGTCAGCTTCCTGGCGTATCATGAGCGCGGGCTGGGGCTGCCCGTCTCCAGCTTCTTCCGCGGGGTCCTGAATCAATACGGCGTCCGGCTCCACCAGCTGGCGCCGAACGGGGTCCTTCATGCCGCCGTTTTTGTCACGCTTTGCGAAGCGTATCTGGGGATCCGGTCGAGCCTCCTGCTGTGAAGGTACTTCTTCCTCGTCAGTCTCCAAACGTCGAAGGAGACAAGGGTCGGCAAGCGCGTCGGCGGCGTGAGCATCATGCTCCGGGCTCGGGAGTCCCAAGAGTACATCGAGGTTGACCTGAAGACCTCGCTGAAGGGCTGGTGAGGGTCGTGGTTTTACATCGACAATGCCGACCCTCAGCTCCCGGCCTTCGAGGATGCGGTGCCCCGAGCGACGGGGTCCTAGAAGTCGAAGCTCTCGACGGTCGAGGTCGAGACGATCCGACCTCACCTAGAGGCCATTCGACGCCTCCGAGACCAAGGGCTGACCGGGACGATGGTCTTCGGCGTCGCCATGCGCCGACGGATCATGCCGCTGCGCCGTCGAGTGCACAGCATCGGGGAGTACGAGGGGCCGGACGATGCGATCTGCGAAGTCCGCGGCCGGCCTCTCTCCGACAAGAGGGTCCTGGTCCGGACCTCGGCCGTCTTCAAGGACGCCGAGGACGGGCTTAATAGGGGGCCGCGTCCACTCGACAGGGATCATCGCCAGTTGGTAAGTGCAGCCTTTTTTGTTTTGGTCGTGATATGTCTTCGGAGGCTGATTTTGGTGTCATTCAGGGTCCACCGGTCGCCATCATCGCCAGCGGGATTGGGACCAGCTCTGCCGTGTTGTCGACTCAGCGGAGGGCCGAGCCCAACCCCATGGCGGTGCCGAAGCCGAGGAGAACCGGCAGGAAGCGGAAGGCGAAGGCGGGCTTCCTGGACTACTTGTCCAGGGGTGCAGGAACCGCCGTCTCGCCCGCGAAGCCGGCGGTGACGTCGCCTCGTGGCTCGAAGGCCGAGGGAGACTCGTCGGCGAGCCAAGGCACGATCGCCTTGGCGGAGGCGGCTGCCGTCGCCGCTGCCGAGGAATCGGATCCCTTCGAGGGTCTGAGCTCCTCCGAGGAACAGGAGC
>BCLH01001927.1:52535-65084 GCA_001602315.1 Zoysia pacifica
GTCGGAGCGTCTTGCTCCGTCGATTTGAGCGGTGATGCCGAGGCCGCCGTTGAGGCGCACGATCCGGGGCCGCCGATCGCCGCCTGGGAGGTCCCCGAGCGATGGCCTCTCCCACTCGAGGGGGCGATCGATGGCTTCGACTATTTGATGGATCGGGTGGGAGGTGCCCAAGCCCTTAACATGCGGTTGGTCGCTGGTCTTCGCCAGCTGTTCGGGGTCGCTGAGAAGGTCGGCGCCATCTATGATGAAGACCACCTCGTCGAGTGCCGGGTAGGCTCGGGTTCGGTTGTTTCGCTTTTATTTTTCTGATTCTCGGGCTGATAACTATTTGCAGGATAACTTGTACGCGGTCCTTGGTCGGCCACCGCGCGGGTTCGTCGCCCAAGCCGAGGTCGACGGCCTCAAGGAAGAGCTGGCGAAAGCGCGGGCCGAGTCGGGGGAGGCTGCGGCTGACTTGAAGTCGCAGCTCCTTTCCGCGCGGGAGTCGGCTCGTGTCGCCCTTGAGGAGGCGAACAAGGCGCGTGCCGAGGTGACGGCGTCCGAGGCGCAGGCAACTCGGACCGCGACGGCCCTTGAGCAGGCCAACCTCACGGTCACCGGTAAGGCGTTGCGGTTTTCTCTGATGTTTGGGTCGGACCCTGACTCACCCTTTTGTAGGTCTTCGTCGCCAAGTGGCGGAGCACGAGACCGAGATGCGGCGGCTCGGGCTTCTCCACCAACATGCCGAGGGGACCCGCTCGACCCAGGAGTTCACGCTGCGCATGACGAAGGACGAGCGCGACCGTGCCTTCGAGCAGGTCGACCTCCTGAAGTCGGAGCGGGTGGTGCTACAGTCCGAGGTCGAGCAGGCGGTGGCGGACCTTGGCGAGACACGCGAAGAGGCCGCCAAGGTCCACGAGGAGCTCTCGGCGGCCCAAATCCAGAATGAACGCCTGCGAAAGAGCCTCGATCGGGCAGGGCAGGCTGCGGAGGCCGCCGTCAAGGAGCGGGACGATAAGGGTTGGTCCCTTCCTGATTGCTCTGGTCACCGCCGGCCTTCTAACGTTTCGAAGTGCAGGACTGGCGGGCGAGGTTCAGACCCTGAGGTCAGCGGGTCTGAATCTTATCGGGAGGTTATACTCTGGAGCGCCAGATTCCGTCCCGACAGCGGTCGTCGCGCACGCTCTGAGGCAACTCCCGGAGGTCGTCTTCAACGTCGTGATGAGGGCGCTGGAGGACGGGTCCTCGACAGCCTCGGCCCTGGTCCGCTCCCATTACCCGGATGCGGACCTCGGTAGGGTCGTTGAGGGCTTTGCGTCGGGCTACTCAGACGAGCAGATTGATGCGATCGCGGCAGAGACGCTGGAGTCAGAGGCGAAGGCCGTCGTCGAATTCAAGACGGAGGACTTCCTGCCCGAGCGATTCGGGCCGTTTCCCTATGTATAGGTCAAATATGTAAAGTGTCATTGTGTTAATAAAGTATCATTCAAACAATGTTGTTCGAGAAGAGGGAGTTCAAATGTGGATTTCCGACCCTCCTTCGCATACTGCGTCTATTTTTCGCGCCCCCATGGCGTCAATCAAACGAATGGACTGAGTATAGCTCGTAGGGTCGGGTGCCAGAACCGATACAGCCATAGAGCGTCATCAGGTCCCGATTCGTAGTGGCTGTCATGGGAAGGCTTCGAACGAAAAATGCGCGAAGTGTCGTTTGAGGGTCACCCGCGAGTTTGGCGCGGGTCGGAGATCCGACCCCGAAAAAACAAAAAACGACGAACACAGTTAACGGAGAGCGGCGCCCTGGCGTTAAAAGTCGATAAATAACGAACGAAAAACGAGGTCGAACGATTCGACACTGGCTAGGGTGCAGGTAAGTAGCCCTCGGGTGCGGGGGGTGGCCGGGTCGGCCAGGGCTCGCACCCTAGAATGAAAAAGAACGGGATCACAAAAACTTAGCTGTTTTTATTAGGTGCAGAACCGTCGAAGGTTCTCGATATTCCATGCGTTTGTAAGTTCTCGACCGTCCTCGGTTGCCAACTTGTAGGCGCCGGGCCGTAGGACGTGCTTGATTACAAAGGGTCCTTCCCAATGGGGCGACAACTTGTGCTAGTCGGCCTTCGTTTGTACCCTTCTCAACACGATGTCTTCGACGTTGAACGCCTGACCTTTGACGCGTCGAGCATGCAGTCGCCGTAGGCTTTGCTGGTACTTGGCGGAGCGCAGGAGAGCGACCTCGCGCGCTTCTTGCAGCTGGTCGAGGCTGTCCTGCAAAGTGGCCTGCGATCTCTCCTCATCGTAGGCTCGGACTCGCGGAGAGTCGTAGTCGAGGTCGGTCGGTAGCATCGCTTCCGCCCCGAATGTCATGAAGAATGGCGTGAACCCGGTGGTTCTGTTGGGGGTCGTTCGCAGACCCAGAGGACTGACGGGAGTTCGTTTACCCATCGTCCCGCTGCCCTTCTGACGGAGTCGTAAATTCGAGGCTTCAGGCCTTGGAGTATCATCCCGTTGGCCCGTTCGACCTGCCCATTCATCCTGGGGTGCGCCACAGAGGCGAAGTCCAGGCGAATGTGGTATTCGTCACAGAATTCCCGGTATTGCCGACCGGTGAATTGTGCGCCGTTGTCGGTGATTATGGAGTTCGAGACTCCGAACCGACATATGATTTTGCGGATAAACCCGACCGTCCGGGTTGAGGTGATGTTGGGCACCGGCTCGGCTTCAATCCACTTGGTGAACTTGTCGACGGCGACGAAGAGATGGGTGAAACCGTCGAGTGCTCTTTTGAATGGTCCGAGGATGTCGAGTACCCAGACGGCGAAGGGCCAGGCGAACGGGATCGTCTGGAGCTCTTGTGCCGGCAGGTGCGTCTGTCGGGCATAGAACTGGAAGCCCTGGCAAGCTCGGACGAGCTTTTGGGTTCGGCCACTGCCGTCGGCCAGTAAAAACCTTGTCGAAAGGCCTTGCCGACGAGGGTTCTGGGTCTGGCGTGATGACCGCAAATGACTGAGTGGATATCGTCGAGCAGGTGCATGCCCTGCTCCGGAGGGATGCAGCGCTGCAATATACCACTCAGGCTTCACTTGTAGAGCTCGTCGCCCGAGATGACGTACGCCTTGACTTGCCGCATGACCTTCCGGCCTCCTTCGGGGTCGGCCGGGAGAGTGCCATCTTGTAGGTAGGCGAAGATGTCGCGAGACCAATCGAGGGCGACTGCCATGATTTCTGCTCCTGGTCCGAGGGTCGGCTCGTCGCCCGGACCTTCGACGAGTGGTTCCTCCGTGATTCTGACGGAAGGCTTGGTGAGCACTTCGAGGAAGACGCCGTCGGAGACCGTCTAGCGTTCTGAGCCCATCTTGGCAAGGGCATCCGCAGCTTCGTTGTCCCGACGCAGAATGTGATGGAGTTCGAGTCCGTCAAACTTGTCCTCGAATTTGCAAACTTCTTGGCAGTAGGCTTGCATCTTCGGGTCTCGGCAGCTGACAGCCTTCATGACTTGGCTGACGACCAGCTCAGAGTCGCCTTTGACGTAGAGGTGTTGAACGCCGAGGGTGGTGGCCATTCGCAGGCCGTGGAGGAGCGCCTCGTATTCGGCCGTGTTATTGGAGGCTCGGAACTGCAGCTGCAGCACGTATCGGAACCTATCTCCCTTCGGGGAGATTAGGACGACCCCAGCCCCCGCGCCTTTGAGCATGCAGGAACCGTCGAAGTACATGGTCCAGCATTCGACGGCGTCGGAGGCTGACGGTTCTTGAGCTTCGGTCCATTCGGCGACGAAGTCAACCAGGACCTGAGACTTGATGGCCTGCCGTGAGGTAAAAGCGACGTCGAGCCCCAGGAGTTCCATGGCCCACGTGGCGAGGCGTCCGACTGCGTCCTTGGCACCGACGATTTCCCCGAGGGGGAAGCTGGTGATGACGTGGACGGGATGGCTCGTGATGAGGACGGCGTAGATCAGCTTCTCCACCTGGGTGTACCGAGTCTTGGCGTCGGCCAATACCTCGCTGACGAAGTAGACAGGCCGTTGAACAGTCAGAGCCCGACCCTCCTCGCTTCGCTCGATGACGAGGACGGTGCTGACGACTTTCGAAGTCGCCGCGAGGTAGAGCAGAAGAGCCTCTCCTTGGGTCAGGGACGTAAGCACCGGCGGCGATGAAAGCAGGGCCTTGAGCTGGTCGAAGGCCTCTTGGGCCTCGGCGGTTCAGGTGAATCGCTCTGCTTTTCGCAGCAGTCGATAGAAAGGCATCGCTTTCTCGTCATGTCTTGAGATGAAGCGGCTGAGGGCCGCCAAGCATCCGGTCAGCTTTTGGACGCCTTTTACGTTGCCGATTGGCCCGAGTTTGAGGATCGCGGAGATCTTCTCGGGGTTCGCTTCGATTCCTCGCTCGGAGATGACGAAGCCGAGCAGCTTGCCCGAGGGTACCCCGAAAACGCATTTTTCAGGATTCAGCTTGATCCGGTAGCGCCGGAGGTTGGCGAATGCCTCTTTCAGGTCCTGAATGAGGTCGAAGGTCCGTCGGGTCTTGATGACGATGTCATCGACGTAGACCTCCAGATTCTGACTCAGCTGGTCATGGAAGCACTTATGCATGCAGCGCTGGTATGTGGCTCCTGCGTTTTTGAGCTCGAACGGCATGGTGATGTAGCAGAAAGATTCGAAGGGCGTGATGAAGGATGTAGCCGGCCGGTCGGACTCGTGCATAGAGATCTGGTGATACCCTGAATAGGCGTCGAGGAAGCTCAGGGTTTCGCACCCGGCGGTCGAGTCCACCACCTGATCGATGCGCGGGAGTGAGAAGGAGTCCTTCGGACAGGCCTTGTTGAGACTCGTGTAGTCAACACACATCCTCCATTGCCCGGTCTTCTTTCTCACCATTACAGGGTTGGCTAACCACTCGGGGTGGTAAACCTCTTGAATGAACTTAGCCTATAGGAGCTTTGTCAATTCTTCCCCGATGGCCCAGCGCTTCTCGTCGTCGAAACGTCGGAGTCGCTGCTTCACAGGCCGAGAGCCCGTGATGATGCCGAGGGAGTGCTCGGCGACTTCTCTCGGGATGCCGGGCATGTCCGACGGTGCCCAGGCGAAGACGTCCCGATTCCAGACGAGGAAGTCGACGAGCGCGCTTCCCTATTCGCCGGAGAGCGCTGACCCGATCCTGGCCTTCTTGGAGGGGTCGGCGGGGTCGAGAGTGACCTCCTTAGAGTCATCGGCGGGCTTGAAAGATGATGACGAGTCGGGTTTGGAGTGGAGCGCTGGGCCCGCCCTCTCTGTCTTGCGAATCGCGTCTAGTCGGCCCGGGCCCGATTCGGCGGCGGCTAGCTCGAAGCTATCCTGCTCACAAGCCAGGGCATGTTGGAAGCGCGAGGAGACCGTGATGATGCCCTTCGGCCCGGGCAACTTCAGCTTCAGGTAAACGTAGTTGGGGACGGCCATGAACTTCGCGTAACATGGCCGGCCCAGGATGGCGTGGTAGGCGCCGGTGAATTCCACCACTTCGAAGATGAGCGACTCGGTCCGAAAATTGCTCCGGTCACCGAATGTGACTGGGAGCGTGACTTGGCCGAGGGGCGTCGTGTAGCCCCCAGGGACGACTCCGTGAAACAGAGCGTGAGTCGGACGGAGGTCGGCCTCCGTCAGCCTCATTGCCCGAAAGGCATCGGCATAGAGGATATTGAGGGCGCTTCCTCGGTCTATGAACACCTTTGACAGGCGCACAGAGCCGACGACAGGATCGAGCACCAACGGGAGACGCCCAGGCTGTGGGACGTGGTCCGGGTGGTCGGCCCGATCGAATGTGATCGGGGCCTCGGACCACTTGAGGTAGCGGGGGACCGCGGGGTTAACAGCGTTGACCTCGCGCCATGTCCTCTTCTGGCGGCTGCGGGATTCGCAGTAGGCCGCGGGGCCGCCAAAGATCATGAGGCAGTCCTCCGACTCGGGGAAAGCCGTTCTTTCATCTTCCTCGGCGCCCTTGGCCTGAGGGTTGGTCTTGGCTGCCGAGAAGCCAGCCTGGGGCTCGCTCCTAAAGAACCTCTTTGCCAGGTGGCAATTTCGGAGGGTGTGCTTGACCGGCATAGAATGGTTGGGGCAGGGTCGGTCGAGCATCTTGTCGAAGTGGCCGTCATGGTTAGCCGGTTTCTTGGTCGGGGGTCGGGCCGGGTGGTCTGCGGCGGCCACTAAGTCGTCATCGTGGACCGGTCGGAGGGTTGACCTCCCCGACGGTCGTTCTCCGACCTTTCGTCCTTCGCCCGACCTCGGTCGAAGTTGGCCTGCACGGCCTCTTCCCCGGTGGCGAAGGTTGTGGCGATGTCGAGGAGGTCTCAGGCGGTCCGAGGGTTCCTCCGGCCCAACTTGTGGACGAGCGCCTTGGACGTCGTGCCACAGGTGAAGGCGTTGATTACGTCGACGTCGCTGACGCTGGGGAGCTCGTTGCGTTGCGTGAAAAGCGCTGTATGTATTCCCGGAGCGACTCGCCAGACCTCTGGTTACAATTCTTGAGGTCCCAGGAGTTACCTGGACGCGTGTAAGTCCCTTGGAAGTTGCCGACGAAGACTCGGCGCAGGTCGCTCCAGTCTTGGACGCAGCCCTCGGGGAGGTGTTCGAGCCATCCTCGGGTGGAGTCGGTGAGGAAGAGCGGCAAGTACTGGATGGCGAACAGGTCGTCCGCCCCTCCGGTCCTGCAGGCGAGGCGGTAGTCCTCCAGCCAGTGGACGGGGTTTGTTTCCCCGTTGTAGCGGTCGATGGTGGTCGGGGCGCGAAACCTCTGCGGGAATTTCGCGTACCGGATGAGCGATCCGAACGCTCTGGGTCTGACCCCCTCAGAGCTCGGGCTCCTGGAGTCGAGGGAGCCGCGTCGGTAGTAGCGGTCGCGGGAGCGTCTCCGGCGGGATTCGTCGCGGAGCTCGCTCCTCACTTGGCGCCTGGCGTCGATGGTGCCGCGGACGTCGAGGTTGGGGCCAAGGCGGGGGAGGACTGACCCCGCATGGTGTCGAGTGTGCCGTTCTTCGACTGGGCCGTCGCGTGCCGAGCTCCGCCGGTCCTGGGACTGGTGGTTGCTTTTCGTCTTCGACTGCTGGGGTCGGAGAGACGCTTCTGGTCGCTGAAGCGCGCTGCCGAGGTAGAAGCGTACGCGGTCGTACACTTCCCTCAGCGCTGGGTCTTCGGGGGCAGCGGTCTCGTTGAGAATGCACGCTGCCGCCGCGAGGTTCTCGAGCGGGGTGTCGAAGGTCGACGGCCCCTCAGCTGCGAGCTGCTGGTAGGTGGACCGCCCCCGGGCTCGCGCCGTGTCGCTGGGTCCGGCTGGAGCCTTACCCCTAGGCTCGGGGCTGTCAGTGCATTCCGGGGGCGGCCAAGCTTGGCCGACGACGTCCACTGGAGGGCGCAGGGACAGGTTGGCACCTGGCGGCGTGTTGCCGGGAGTCGCCGGTTCTGCGCTTTTCGGGGCGTGGAGAGTGAAGCACTTCCTCGACGGGTCGTGCCCCAAAATAAGATGGCTCCGGGGCCACCAGCGAGGGCGCCTTCCACGCGGAGCCTGGAGGCAGAGCTTGCCGCCTTCGTCCGTGACGAAGTTCAAGATCCCGAAACGGAAAGTCTGCCCAGAGGCGAAAGCAGGGGCTTGCCACGACCGACCGTCTCTAGAGACAGCGACGGTGAAGTCCCCGAAACGAAGGTGGGAGATCGAAATGTCCCCTACAACGAAGTATGGGGCCATCGAAAAATCGAAACGAGAGCACACCAAAAGAGAGATACCTCCACCCCTACCTGGCACGCCAACTGTCGGCGTTCTGACCACCGACACAGTAAATATACGATCGTGAGGGATGGTATGCCTTCGGATTCGATATGGCCTAATCTGAGGTAGACTCAAGGAGATTTTTTGCCTGGTTCGGGCCACCCGAACGGTGTAATATCCTACGTCCAGGGAGCGGATTGCTTAAGAATAACGTTACAAGACGGGAGCCTCTCTTCGCGAGAGGACCCAGAGTGTGGGAAAATCGAGGGGTGCTTGCGGTAGTATTCGACTGACTTCTCTATCGCTCCCCGGGTCTCTCTTTATATAAGGAGAGCCCTGAGGTTACAGGCAATGGGCCCTACGCGATTCTGCCGTCTCGCCGACAGGTGGACCCTTCCGTCGTTGTCGACATCATTTCGTTCCGTCCAGGTGTGGTTATGACCCGTCGCGTCGGGCACGTCGACGGGTACCGTGATACTCGTCCGGCGCTACTGTGCTAGCTACAGTGCTGTCCCATCGTGTCTGGCACTCGTCATAGCTTTCTGTTGGAGTGTCGCCGTGGTGAATCTCGTCCTGTCTCGTCGGGACGGATGGCAGCTGGTCCTCAGAGTAAATGTACCATAACGCGGTACCTACCTCCTGGGGGTCGCTCCTAGGGGTTGATACTCGGAGCCCGGGGTCTTCGCGCCCCTGCGCGGCTATGATATGGCCGCCGTAGGTCGTCGCGGAGGGGTTGGAGCCCGTGTCATCCGACCTCCGACTTTCTCCCGTTAAAGTGCGATCTGTTGGGTACCCGAGGTATGTGATCCTGACAGTACGTAATCCTCTGTTCCACTTCCATTATCCCTGTATTTCATTGTCATTAGCATTAACATTAACACACCACATATAAGCACTACTTAAATGTAAATTTAAGCGTGTGTGTTGGTGGTGGTGGGGGGGGGGGGGTTGGGTTAATGTGAGTTACAGTGTAAGTGTGTGCGTATATAAGTGAATCCAACTGTATCAGTATTAAAGAGACTTAAAAAAGAAGATATTAGCATGATGAAAATTGATACTTGCGAGATGCTGCATCTAAGTATGAAAAGGACGATATGTGTGTGCTCAATTAAAGTCGATGGGAGTTTCTATCCACCCCCATGCCCTAAAAGAATTATATCTTCCCTCCTTTTATTGGAAAATGTTAAAGTTCCTTTAATACAAATTTGTGCTTTGAATCTGATTTGGTGAACATTTTTTTTTGACAGGATGGAGTAACTGGGAACCTGGTTTCTAAGCTGCTTATTCTAGAATCACACGAGGGCGCACCGCCGCGGTGCGGCCGGCGAGTCAAACCGGTGGTTCCCTTTGCCGCCCGGGAGGCCGGCGACAGCCACGCCACCACGGGACCGGGCCGAGACCGCACGGGCGCGCATGGGGTTGCCAGGTCCCGCACGAATCCCCTCTCGCACGCCATTCCGCTCCACTTCGTCTTGTGTCTTCTTCACCCGTGCCGGCCAGCCAGCGCTTTGGCCCGCGCTCCCGGCGCCGTCAAACAATCCGGACGCGTCTCCTCGGCGATCGCGCCGAGGCGTCTCGAGACGCTCGGCGGACAGGCTGCCACTGCCCGCCGTCCTTGGGAGAAGCCAGCACGAGCGCGCCGCGTTGCTGTAACTTGACAAAAGAAAAATGCATTCACCTTGCTTGGTAGAGTCAGGTGGATTAATGATAATGAACTAACCTCTACGGCGCATGCATCGTTTAAGGTGAAACCGACGCAGCTGATCATCTGGCACCTGACCAAATTGTGAATGACACAGTTGACTCCGATGGGTCTCGAATTTTCGTCAAGGTTACACAACGCGTGCAGATGAGAAGATCGAGCGTTCAGGATCGCTACTAGATCAGTCAAGAACTCAAGTGAACGAAACTTCACGTGATAAGACGATACATTTGAGATCACGCAATACTGGTCGCCATCCGGACCTCAAAGCTGACTTTGGCGCGCCACCTGGGCAGCGTGGCCTGTCGCCGGTACTCCCAGCACCCAAACGCTGCAGGCGCGGCCGCGACAAGGCGGCTGTAAACAAAAGCCACGGTCCACTGCCACAGGCATGGGAGATGGATTCGATTCTGTCAAGGCGCGGAACGTTGCATGATGTCAACGAGTCCACGATTTTGTTCGTGGATGCGTGTGCGTTCCTATTACGGCCACGTCGTTGGAGATTTTTTTCCCCTCTGGCATGGCCGCCTTCGTCCTGCACCACCGGGACTTGGTCAATCGAGCACTCGATAGCACGCCAAATCTCCAGCTGTAAGAGCAACATGCGTGCATTGATCGCGCGTGGTCACCGGTCAATGGAGGAGTCCTTGCTCGATCTTGTAAGCGTCGCCGTTTACTTGACGAGTCCAAGGATCGCCGATGATCTTGCAGTATCCAACGTTCACATGCCTCGCAGTCTCGCACGCAGTTTACGAGTTACTCCTACGACGTACTCCGCCGCCGTTGCGAGCGCAGCATCGAGCTGTGGTTTGGCCGGAGGGTGCATCTCCCCCGGCCCGCGCCATGCTCGGAGACCTTCCTCATGCCCCGAAGCATATCCATATCGCGGACACCGAGAAATCTGAGCGCTAGCAGCAGCGTATCATGCCTACCTGCCGGAACGCGCGCGCCCAGTTCTGACCGGCCGGGGGTGCGCTCTCTGGCTCTGTGCTCTACCCTGCCCTTGGGAACCTTCCGCTGGCACATGCGCCTTCCAGCTGTGCCTCGGCGATAGGAGGCGGAGACCCGCGAGGTCAAACCCTCGTCCGGTGCCCGCGTATACAGTGCGCGGCAATGGAATCTGGTGACTCGCACTGTCTCTGCCTCTCTGGGGACGTGCTCCGAAGCAACTGGACAGCGCCGCGCGCACGGAGAGCGACACACGGTGGCGTGCGTGCGCTGCGCCGCGCGGCGCTGCCTCCCCGCGGTCCCCTCGCCCACCGCCCAGTCCCGACACTACGCCAGATGCAGGCGGCACGTCGAAGAGGAAGAACCATCCGAGAAGTCTCCTGCACAGGCACCGTCGGACGGCCTATAAATAGAGAGCTTGGACTGCCTTCCGTTCTCATCACCCCGACACGCTCAAGATCGAGTTCCACTATCACCGTTCACAAAGTTCGCTTTGCAATTTCGCAAGCAACAAGTCCTCCTGATCTCCTCCTCTGGGACCGAGCGTATTGGTTAGCAATGGGTTCATCTCTTGTGCTAGTAGTGGCGATGGTGCTGAACCTGGCGCAACTCTCTGTTGGGAGCAACAGGAAACTAATGGAGCTGTACAACCCTCCAGCGAGCGACCAGCTCACGTACCACCAAGGCAGCGTCCTGAGTGGCGACATCCCGGTGTCCATCCTATGGTACGGCAAGTTCACATCGGCGCAGAAGTCCATCGTCTCCGACTTCCTGGCATCGCTCACGGGGGCGCCGAACGCGGCCACACCCTCGGTCGGGCAGTGGTTCGGCACCATCGAGCAGCTCTACCTATCCAACACCGGCGCGACGTCAACGCGCGTGCTCCTCGACCAGCAAGTGTCCGACGAGTCGTGCTCCCTCGGGAGGTCGCTCACGCTGGCCCAGATCGAGCAGCTGTCCGCGCGCATCGGCGGCAAGAAGGGCGGCATCGTGCTGGTCCTCACGGACGAGGACGTGTCCGTGGAGGGGTTCTGCACCAGCCGGTGCGGCAAGCACGGGTCCTCGCCGTCCGGCGACTCCACCTACATCTGGGTCGGGAACTCCGAGAAGCAGTGCCCGGGGCACTGCGCGTGGCCGTTGGCGCAGCCGCAGTACGGGCCGCAGGGCGCGCCGCTGGTGGCGCCGAACGGCGACGTCGGGGTGGACGGCATGGTGACGGTCCTCGCCACGATGGCGGCCGGCACGGTGACCAACCCCTACGGCGACGCGTTCTACCAGGGCGCGAGGGAGGCGCCGCTGGAGGTAAGCACCGCGTGCCCGGGCGTCTACGGCAGCGGCGCGTACCCGGGGTTCCCCGGGAACCTGCTCGTCGATCAGACCACCGGGGCCAGTTACAACTCCAACGGCGCGAAGGGGAGGAAGTACCTCCTGCCAGCGATCTACGACCCGGCGACGTCGTCGTGCAGCACCCTGGTGTAGTCGGGTTTGTAGTTGTACCAGAGTACTGGACCGGACACGGTCTTCTGTTTGTGTACGCCTCACCAAAGCTGTACATATGCTTGGAGGAATGAAATTACTTTGTTCGTTTAAAAGCTGTTTCGTTGGGCCTAAACGTTTTTTCTCATTTGCGGATTGTTGGGCCTACACTCGAGCCAGATTCCGTGTATGATCCATTTGGGGGCCATTGAAATTTTGGGCCAAGAATCGAGCCCGCTGGCCAATTTCGACCGATCGTCTCAGCAGGGTCTTGCCGGCCGCAAGGACGACGAGGCGAGTATGCAAACGACGGCAAGCCGCCTAATCGTCCGCCCTAGTAGTTGAACCTCAAAGTGGATCAACATAATTAAAAAAATTAAGTTTTATTACTCTTTTCTGCTTCTGCAAAGTAATAAAACGAAAATTCAATTTACTTTTTGCTCGACAGACGAATGCAGATTGCAGGGTAAAGCTCTGAAAGGCAGAAGATTCCGCGGAATCTTTCCGCAGCTTTCGAGTCTGCCTGCCTTCTCTGCTGAATCGTCGTCGTCCCATCGTCCTCCGCCATCTCACAATCAGCACCCCTCGCGTTTGCTTGCCTACTCCTGCAGCGGTCCAGCGAAGAACCTGCTCATGGAACAAGCGACGAAGAAGCTCGGTCCTTCGCCACCGCGGAGGCACGACCAGCTGCCGCCACCGGGAATTCAATCCGCT
>BCLH01001928.1:4286-34536 GCA_001602315.1 Zoysia pacifica
CAGCTCGGTGGAACGCCGCGTGGCCGACCGGCGCGACGCAGCCGCGCAGCAGGAGGGTCATCACGCCGGGGGTGGGCGTGAGCGTGAACGGCGGTGGGGTGGTCACCGCCGCGGCGGTGCACGTGCCGGTGGACTCGTGGTGGTGGGTTCGTGTGGAAGTGGAGCTAGCAGGACCAGTGACCCGAAGGAGATGAGGCCAGAGGCGCGGCAGCGACACCATCACATCCGACGATCCTGGCAGCCGGGCACGTCGCACTCCGGCGGGTCCCCACGCAGGAAGCGAGCTGTTGGGGTGTTGTTCTTTGGCGCGTGCAACGAGCCACGCCATCACTTGTGGTCGTGGGACACGACAGCGTGCGAGTGGCCTGGCATCGTGACGGAGGAGACCGTCCTGGATTTTCTGCAAGCATTAGTCGGCGAAGCGGGCGACACCATGCCGGCGCCGCCGGGCAAAGCAGGCGGAGCGCGCGCCGTCGGCCGGCCACGACAATGAACCGTACGTAAATCGAGTTTCGGCATTCTTCTTTACAAGCCGTGTGCAGACTCGAGGAGGATGCATAGTGGGCCGAGAGATGTGGGCTTCATTCGTAGGCTACAACTAAGAGCGCGGGCCTGTAACCGCTTGAGAACACGGGCCTGCGTATCATGGGCTGTAAAACCAATTTCAAGATAACGACAAAGAGCAGGCTCCTCCTCCCCGCACAAAACGCCAGCGCCATCCCAAAAAATTCGAAACTCCCCAACGAAATTGTAACTAGCGCCGGCTTAATCGGAACCCCGCGCCGGCGAGACGACAGAATGGAAGCGGATTCCCCAACCACCGCAGACGTCGCAGGTGCCAGCGACCTCCTCTTCCTTGCCGACTCCTCACCCGCGTCGCCCCCGTCTCCACCAGCTCCCGACCTCAGGTACGCGTCTCGCCTCCCTCGCTTCTCGCGCGTCGCACCATTGATTTCTCTTCTCCGTGCGCGCTT
This sequence comes from Zoysia pacifica, assembly GCA_001602315.1. Classification (NCBI taxonomy): domain Eukaryota; kingdom Viridiplantae; phylum Streptophyta; class Magnoliopsida; order Poales; family Poaceae; genus Zoysia; species Zoysia pacifica. The sequence goes on from BCLH01001928.1 coordinate 5,261, forward strand.
CGCCCGCCATTCTGATCGAACGCTGTGGCACGGGGCGTGCGCTCCCCACTTTGTGTTGCAGCGACGAGTTCTCCTGCCACTCGGGCTCATCCACCTCCTCCGGCGCGTCGGCGAGCTCGTGCGTCTCCTACTCCGCGCTTCGCGGCCGCCCTGTCGACCCACTCCGCGTGCTCTCCGTCGTCGCTTCCCTCCGCCGCTTCGACCCTGAGGTAACCAATCTGATCAGCTATCGGAAGATGTTTTTTCTGTAGTGACGCGCTGATGGCTCTGAATTTTGACTCTAGGTGCTGGCCAAGGCGACGGCCACGGTGCTCCCGTGCGCGGCAGGGAGGAAGAGGAAGTGTGTGTGGATCGACATTGACAGCGGCGGCGGCGACAACGACGAGAACAGCAGTGCGGTGGCCAGCGAAGGGAGCACCGTCACGGGCGTCGCGTCCGCAGGGGAAATGCCGCCGCCTTCTGCGGCCAAGTTGTTTGAAGCATCCGGGGAAGAGGGATGCGATCATGCAGTGACTGTCGCGGCCGCATGCTGTACCGGCCACGGAAACGGCCATCCGCTCCGGGACGAGCAAGGCGCTGCGCTGGTGAGCAGGGGACTTCTTCCAACTGTTTGTAGTGTAGTTCTCTAATTGCCACTGTGCCTCTGTTATGTTCGTGTTAAACCTGGACTGAACCAACAATTAATCAGAAATTTGTGGTAACCCACAGAGTGTTAACAACATTTGAGGAGTTGAAACCAACTGAAAGACTTGATTTTAATTGTAATATTGTTTGCGGGATCATCCTTTACTTCTGCAACTCCTGCAGATAAAATTATAAGCTCTGGAAGTTTCAGATTTACTGATTAAAAAATCTGAGTAATAATCTAATTGCACATTCAGGGAAAGTTTCATAAGTTCGTACTGTGAGAGGTGAGACTTCACAAATTGTTCTGGTTTAGCACAGCATATATGTCTTTTTTCCTGAAAGACCGAGAGCATTTAGGTCCAAAATTAGGATTTAAAAGCTGCTTATTAGTAATAATCACATCTTGAAGTCTGAACATTGCAGAATGTCTTATAGTACTGAATCAAATTATGTTCAATATATGCTGACTTTTCCAATGATTTTTCAGGTCGCAGGCTGAACCCATGAAGTTAACTATGTTGTGTTTATACCAAATGAAGTGTTAAAGTAGAAAGTTATTATAGGAGCCAAGTTATCTTCTGAAGACTGAATAGTACCTGCAAGTTATTTTCTAAAAAGTGAATAGTACTTAGTTATTTCTACCTACTGTAGTCTTGTCATAGTTTTGCCTTCCTAAATGCATAGAAATAAAGGATACTCGAGCTGTTATGTCAGCACAAGCTTGGAAGTTACTGATGAGGACAAGCTCTTGGATAGAGAAATGAAGATATAATTACTTAGTATATAAATTTTGTAGGAGTTTAAGTATAAAAGTTAGTTATCATGTTGTTATTATTCATGTATGTTGAGACAAAATATCTTCTGAACATACCGAGTCATACTTGTGGATTGTTGGTTGCAATGAAATAGTAAGCTGGCCTTTTTCATTGAGATATTGGGGTATGTTGATGAATTGAGTGTTATAAATCTGTGATCCGGTAAGAGTGATTCTAATGACTATGGTTTCTGAGGCATCACTTTATTTTCATACGCGTTTGTCTTGTGGTACTAATAAAGCTAGAGATGTCGAGACTTGATACTCGCCATCCCAGTTTCCTGGAGCTAAAATTTATACATGTTACAGAGGAAAGTAAGCTATCTTGAACTTTCTACCAGAAAGCATTGATCCTCTTGTCTGACATCTTAGCTTCTCTTCTTAGAGAGCATGTGCTTGAACCAGAATGCCGAGTCCTTGGGGTACCTCTTCAGTGTCTTGTAGTCCACATAGACGATGCCAAACCGGGAGGTGTAGCCAAGCCTCCACTCAAAGTTGTCAAGCAGAGACCATGCAAAGTAACCAATCACCTGGGCACCATCATCTATAGCTTTCTTGAGCTCGATGATGTAGTCTCTGTAATATCGGATCCTCACCGTGTCATGGACACCCTGCGTTATACTGACGTTACCTGGTTGGTCCATTCCTGCAAGAGCATAAAGTTGAATAAAGAAAAGCTGCAGATAATGTCCCTATGGAAAGTGGTATATTGCTTCATGTACCATTTTCAGCAAGGATCATTGTAGGATTTTTATATGTTTCCTTAACATAGTTCACAGCCTTGTTGATTCCCCAAGGCACAATGTAGAGCCAGTAGGAGTTTGCCTGCATAAATTTGAACAATTTACATTCACGTGATCTCATGAAAACTACTTTTGCAGCTCTCACTGCATGTTATTGGCTAGTACAAAAACTTTCAGTATCTTACATGGGCTCCAACAGGAACACCATTCCGTTCGTCTGCAGAAACATGGGACTACATGAGCATCTGCCATATAGTTCATAGAAGCACAAGAGACTTCGAAATATGTTACAAAATCTAACGAACTGGTATTGTGGAGTCGGAACTTACAGACAAATCCAACATGCCAATCATCCTGGTAACTGACAGGCGTGAGGTTCCATGGCCCTGGGTCCTTCATGTAGTAAGAGGTGTACTGGTTGATGCCAACATAGTCTATGGAGCCTTTCACCATCCTCGACTCCTCGTCGCTGAACAATGGCAGCCTGTCCTTGACAATCTCTAGCATCGTGTACGGGTACCGGCCATATATAATGGGGTCAAGAAACCTGTACACAATTGCAGATTCAGCTTGTTTTCTGTCACTGGCAGGTTGGTCCGTTAATTTTCCAAGGAAACAGAGCATCAGTCTATGGCTATGCTGCCACACCTGAACTTGTGATCTTACCATCCGAGATGGAAGTCCCTGGCTCGCTGTGCTGCAGCTTGGTCCGCATTGCTGTCGCTGAAAGGTTCGTACCAGACGAAATCCAGGAGGATTCCAATCCTCCCCTTTTGGTAAATCTGTAAAATATTCAAACAAAGACATCATTCACGGATACCGGGATAGTAGAATCTCAACTGAAACCAGCTCGGATATCTGAACATTGAACTGATTTGCCATTTGAAAATTAACTGAATCGCTCTCATTTTGACCTGATACTTCTCCCGGTAGCGCTTCACCGCAGCTGCGTGAGAAAGGATGAGGTGGTGGGCGACGACGTACGGCTCCGTCGTGGAGTTGCCTCCTGCGGCGCACGAAGAACACCTCCCCGGCGCGTGGTAGCCGTTGTCGTATCCCAGAGCGGCGACGCATCTCGGCTCGTTGAAGGTGAACCAGTTCTTCACCCTGTCACCGAACGTCTGGAAGCAGAAGTCGGCGTAGTCTGCGAACGCGTCCCTTCATATATTGTAAAAATCATCATCATCAACCATCTCACGTATAAATCAGTTTGCAATTTGAATGGCATGGTTCTTGGTTTGAGACATCTTACACAATCTTTGGGCTCAGCCAGCCAAGGTACTGCTCGTGCAGCGCCAACGGGAGGTCATAGTGGTACAGATTTGCATATGGTGTGATGCCTGTTTTTTTTTTTTGGTTGTCAAGAAAAGCTTATTCAGGAATCTGAACTTTCGTGAAAGGATAACGAATACGTGGACAACGGATGGAGTACCTTTCTGAACCATGTAATCGATGAGCCTGTTGTAGTAATCCACTCCTTCCTGGTTCACTCTGCCAGTTCCATCTGGGTCTCACACACAACTCTGCATCAAAAATTCCTTTGGAACAACACAAGAAATGTTCAGAAATGGGAGTCACCTACTTGGGAAAATCCTAGACCAAGAAATCGAAAACCGGTACGCATCGAAGCCCATGTTCTTCATTATGTTGACATCTTCCTGAATTCCCAAGAACGTACCTTGTAGCGAATAGTAATCTGAATATTATCACGACGCACCTTGTAGCGATGGTATTCGTCGACCGTCGCATCAGCCGTCGCATTGTTGGGGATCGTCCCTTGTTTGGCAACCCACAAGAACACAATCGCAAGTATCAGTGCTTCCATTTTTAATCCAAAAATTTCCATAAAAAGAGTACTGTACGCTGCCGTTAGTGAGGAGTACTGACCTGGCGTTGCTATGAAGGCGTCCCAGATGCTCGGCCCGCGGCCGCCCTCCTTGGCCATGCCCTCGACCTGGTACGCCGACGCGGCCGTCCCGAACACGAACCCCTCAGGGAACGCTTGCCGGTTCAGCCCGCCGGTGTCGTAGATCTCCGGGTTGAGCCAGTAGCATTGCGCCGCCGGCAGCGTCGTCAGCAGAACATGCGCCGCTGCCAGAAGTAGCATCGCTTGCGCTCTGAGCTTCTTCTTCATCGTGTGCTTGGACAGGACAGAGTCACAGTCACAGACCCCAGGAAGAGGAAGCAGGATGTCCGGAGCATACGGAAAAGCCGTGTCTTCCGGAGGCTGCCTTATAGGAGGAGCGAGGGGTCACAGACTCGAGCTCCAGCCTCCAGACCGACAGTTTGTGTTCACGCGAAGTGCGGCGGGCAGAACTATTGCTCAGCATGGAGCGGAAGCCGTGATGTCGTAAGCAGTGTGGACTACAAAAAATATCTCGCCGGTATGGCCTGCGCTTTGGCCCTCTCCGCGAAACATTGCCAATGCTAATAAGCACTGCACAGCTCGTGGGATAAGATAAGCATGTCAAGAACTCAAGATCAGGGTATGGAACGCTCGCCGAACGCCCAAGGAAAGAAACTGGTCTCGTGCACGTCAACGACGAGCTTTTGGACCCTTGCTCCGCTCGCCGCCATCGCGCACGCGTGCAAGCATGGGAGCAGTCGTTCCTCGCCGGCGGCGTCTGTCTTGGCTCGCAACGGCACGCGGCAGAGATACGCACGCCGAGCCATAAACCGACGAGCAGAGCAAGCAAGGGCATGTACGGCGGCGCCGGGATGCAGGCGCTATCCGTTGCGGCGCCGCGCGCCGGCGGCGGCCCTATTGTACGTGCCTCGCTGAGAAGTGAGATCACCCGCGGGAGCGACGCGATCTGCCCGGCTCCGCCTGGATCACTGCGGCGGAGTCTGCAGGCGGTGCCGGGCCAAGTGCCACCGAGGCACGGACACTGGCGGGCGGTCGTGTTTGCGCTTTGCACCCATGCCAGAACGAGTGGGCCGGCTGGACGCGACGCGAGGTACGACAGCCCAGCAATGCGAGGTATCAATCCGATTTCCCATCCGATGTGTGTACAAGACTACTAGTAGGCCTGGCGCTCTCTCTCTCTCTCTCTCTGCGCTAAACTTGGTATAAGTACAGTGTCTTGGTTTTATTTAACATCACTTGAATTCTAATCTTTTTTATGCGCTCATACTGTAAATCACATGTAGTGGAGTAGTATATGGCAAGCCTGTATTATTCCTTTTTAAGGAAATGACATAAACCAACTTATTTTTAACTTAATAAGAATATTACTCTATTTGTTACGAGTTATAAGTATCTTAGATACAAGAATTAAAGAGAAGTAAAAAAATATATTACGCAGAAAATGAAAAAGAAAAAAATAAAGACATAATATATTAGAAAGAGAGAAAGTGTGTTAAAAAAGTATATTTGTATCTGAGAATGATATATATTAAAAAACAAATTTGAATGATAAAATAACTTATAATTATAAACAGAGGGAGTACAACTTAGTGTAAACTATCTGAAATCCACTACCTTCTGTAGAAAAATGATTTCAACAAATGCAAGCATGTCCTGTTTCAATCACAGGACCCACTCTGAAAAGAGAGAAAAATAAAAGGAGTGGCAACGAGAATTTTACCAATTTTACCAACAGTTTGAATCTAAGACCTCCTTAAAACATTGGAGTTTTACAGAAAAACATATGAAATAGGAAAAATTCTCTTGTTTCAAAAAAGACATTCTTCATAACTCCACATGTGAGTATCTCTCATTTTTCATCCAGTACTAGTAGAATTTATTTTAACTTAGAAATGAACACTGAGTCCGACACAGAGTCCAAATCCCATTACCTTTAGGTGGCGTTTGAAAATATAAAAATAAAGGATGAGTTTGGAATTAAAAAATAAATAAATAATTGAAATATAATGAGATAAATGATTGAATGATTCAGATTTTTCTATTTTATTTTTTTAATCTCAAACCCAATGCTATTTACCATTAGTCAAATGCCACCTTAGGAAAGCAGTTTCAAAAATTTCTGACCTGTCCTGTTTGAGCCAGAGAAGCTGACCAACCAGAACTTTACCGACGGTACCGCTCTCGTGTCTCGTGCAGGGGAAGCCGAGTCGCACCAGGTCGGCGCGGCGGCACCACCACCACGGCACCCTTCCTCCTACGAGGCGAGGCAAGACGGCAAGTCCCCCAAGGCAAAGGCCATTAACTCACAACGACAACCACTGGCCCCAACCTCGCCTTTATTACCCACCCGAACCCAAACAATCAACCGGATCAAAGTAAACCAGACGAAGCCAAACGCTCCTCTCCGTTGCCCCCCCACCCCCCTCTCTCAAAAAAAAAAAAAAAAAAAAACCTCCCCCACCGGAATCTATCTCCACGGCGGGCAGCACCTCTAATCCGGCCGCGGCCGCGTCGGAACCCGGCGCGCCCCGTCCCGATCCGTTCGATCTGGGCAGAATCGCGGCGGCGCGGGGCGGAGCTCTAGCCCTATCTCGTCCGCCGATGGGCGCCGGCCGTGTGTGCCGGGGCGGCCCCTCCTCCGCGTCCCCCGCTGGGACCGCCAGGGGGCGAACGTTCCCGCCGCTCCCCGCCTCGTCCTCCGCCCCCTCGTCGCCCCCCTCCGAGACGGCGTCGACGTCGGTCACCAAGACGGTGAACGGGTCTCACCACTTCAAGGTCGCCGGCTACTCGCTCTCCAAGGGGATGGGGGTGGGGAAGTACATCGCCTCGGATTCCTTCTCCGTCGGCGGGTTCGAGTGGGCGATATACTTCTACCCTGACGGGAAGAGCCCCGAGGACGACGCGGCCTACGTCTCGCTCTTCATCGCGCTCGCCAGCGAGGGCACCGACGTGCGCGCGCTCTTCGAGCTCACGCTCGTCGACCAGAGCGGCAAGGGGCAGCACAAGGTGCACACCCACTTTGGGAGGTCGCTCGAGGGCGGCCCGTACACCCTCAAGTACCGCGGGAGCATGTGGTGAGTCTCTTCAGCTTGTGAAGTAATAACATCGGGATTGGACTGCATGTGATGTCAAGATGCGTAGATTCCTTTGTTTTTTTCCTGTGAAATTCCTATGGAATTCCTGTGAAATTCCTGCGTTCCAAACGGGGCCTAATTCTGTGGACTCGGTTGTGATATGGATGCGAATGTAGGATGCTACATTATTGTACCAAATTGCGCAGAAAAATTGGCATACTCCCTATAAGTGCTTGCATTAGTGTTGCAAGTTTTATACGGTTGATATGTGCATTGATACTTTACCTCAAGCAATGTTGTCTTCGTACAAGCTTTTCTTTCAATTCTGTGCTGATTCATTTGTGCTCAGTGCTCACACCAGTTTCACGGGTCCTTGCTATCTTCTGTCATCCTATTTTGCTTCCTGGTTAACTTATTTGCTGAACATTATTACTACTACATGTATCATGCCATTCTTTCTTATCACTAGTCATCGACTATTGAAAATAACTTATCTCTTTGTCGATGAAGGGGTTACAAGCGATTCTTCAAACGATCAGCTCTTGAAACATCAGATTATCTCAAAGATGATTGCCTATTAGTGAACTGCACTGTTGGTGTTGTTCAATCACATACGGAAGGACCAAAAATATACACAATCCCAGTGCCCCTGTCTAACATGGCTCAACATATTGGCCAGCTGCTTACAAGTGGAAAGAGAACCGACATTAAATTTGAAGTTGATGGAGAGGTGTTTCCCGCCCACAAGGTGGTTCTTTCAGCCCGGTCTCCAGTTTTCAGGGCACAGCTCTTTGGTCCCATGAAGGATAAAAACATGACCTGCATAAAGATCGAAGATATGGAGGCTCCAGTTTTCAAGGTATCACTGGACCTGTATTTATTTTCTTTATCTTACTGCTCATGTTATTTATTCCCTTTGATTTTGTTATTGTCACAATTTTTTAGTGGTAACAACTGCTTGCTTCTATTAGTGATTTGTCTTAAGTGGGACTGAAAATTCATTTTAAGCCACTGTTTAGGAGGGAAAAGAATGACTGATCAGTGTGCAATTGTGCATATTTCTTTAATAGCACTGTAGCATTTAGTGTGGAAACGACTGGAAATTATAAGTGTAACAGTGCTTGAAGCCTCCAACTGTTCCACTGATAAAATGTTAGTAGGTTCACTTCTATTCTCACCAAATATTGTATCCCCTTGACTCTTTAGATGTACAATTTATTCATTTTCCTTATTTGTTATCCTCAAGCATGCTTTAATTAAATCAATTTGAGCTTATTCACATTTATTTTGCAGGCCTTGCTTCACTTTATGTACTGGGATGAGTTGCCTGACATCGAAGAGCTTACTGGTGTAAACACAACTTGGGTGTCCACTTTGATGGCTCAGCATTTACTTGCTGCGGCGGACCGTTATGCATTGGAGAGACTAAAGTTGCTCTGCGAACTCAAGCTATGTAAAGATGTTGCAATCAACACTGTTGCAAACACTTTGGCTTTGGCTGAACAGCACCACTGTCATCAGCTAAAAACTATTTGCTTGAAATTTGTGGCTTTACCTGAAAATTTGAAAGGTATGTACAATATATCTGAACCCATTGTATATTTTTTTCTCATAGAAGCATCTAGGTGGTGACAAAGAGCCTGTGATGCCTTGTTCCACTATTTTCACTACATGGCATTTTTACTATGTGGCAACTCCCTTCTTAATTGATTCTGATGAATAGAAAGATAACACACATGCATCACAGTGCTCATCTGCCCAATGGTGTCACCATTATTAGGGTACACTCAGCCCATTTAGTAGGTACATGGAAAGTTCATTTTTAGGCTTTAGAACTTGTGGCTTGTCTGTGATTATAAAGATGATTCTGGTTCATTTCAATGATCTTTTTTTATGTTTGGCATAATCTCTTCAGAGAAAGAGACCATCAAATTGAGATTGAGATCACATTTTTGACAACCTACAGTTCTTTGCCTCTTTTTGTGTAGTTATGTGTTGTATTGTTGGCTGCACATTTGATTCCCCGAACTATTATATGTTCTATCGAGACTATTTTTATTTCACCTGTATGATTCATCATATAATAAGCTATTCATGTTTGAATGTCAACATCTGCTTAACAATATTTTTTCTTTGCAGCTGTCATGCAAACCGATGGGTTTGATTATTTGCAGCAAAGTTGCCCATCCCTTCTGACTGAACTTCTCGAGTATGTGGCCAAGGTAGGAGAGCATTCGGTCGGCCCCTGCTTGTATTCAAACGAAGTCCTTGATGGTGGTGATGCCAATGGAAGACGTGTAAAGCCAAGAATTTAACAAGCTGCATTGTATCAAGTTCTAAAGTTGTTTCTTTTCATTGTAAAGTCTTCTGTATAACGTGCTTTTGTGGTGCTTGTTTTAGAGTGTGTGTTGTGATTTCCATCTCCTAGCCCTATTGCCACTGTAGAGTGAGTTATAGCAAATATACTGACTAGTGAGCTCAAATTGCATTGCTGCAAAGCTTGACCTTTTCAGCCTACGATCATAAGTGCACAGAGGTGGCACGGCAAAAACCGGACTGGCACAAGGTTTGACAAAGGAATAACAGTATAATGTACGTGTTGCTGAAATCTGACTTTGTGCTAGGCCAGATTTGTCGATTCGGTGTCGTCTGTATTTGACTATATTCAATTGAAATGATGAAATGTATCAGTTGAGTCTTGCATTCTTGTACTGTCACTTGCAAAATTTTAAGCTTCTTTAACATATGAAACTCTTGACTGGCTGTGCGCGTTATGCTTATGTGGAATGCTAATGGCCCCGTTTGTTTTTACCCCGTATATTTTTTTACATAATGTGCGTGACGCGAGCGTTCCAGCAATCATCAAATTTTCATCCTGGACGCGTACTAATTACTAAGCATTTGAAATGTAAAATCACTCTGGCGCCGTTTGACAAATGGGATATGAATCGTATCATACGATGGATAGCTCTCCAACGCATAAGAGAGCAAGTGAAAATAGAAACACCCTTTAGACCATGAAATCCTCTAGACCAGGCTGTAAAGTCTAAACCCACGAAGAATGCTTTGGTAGGCCGTTTGGAATTGGGCTTTCACGCTCGCCTCGATCCCTCCAAACGAAACCACAACACGCGACCGAAATCGGCAGCAAAACGGACCAGGAGAGTAAACCAGGGGAAATCGGCGGTAAAATCAAAATGTGCCTCTAACCAGTTTGCTGAGATACGTGATTAGTTGAGTTTCTTTTTCATGAAACTGCATGTATCCAGTTGATAGTATTTATTACCGACTGTGATCTTTACAATCATACAGGTCCCCCATTTCCAGACCACTTTGGACAGCCACCCCCGTTTCACTGTGGACGACCATCAGATCCTCCGCCTGGTCCATGTTCTGGGTGGTCTATGCCTGATGGGAGATCCAAGTACCCTCCCGTTCCCGGGCACTCGATGGAGCCACCAGTTTCCCATGGAGGTATTTAATATTTTCTTTTGCCTTATGTGATTCTTGGCTCAGTAATTTTGCATTGTCGTATTGTACGAGTAGCTGCTCTATTTAGCCACTTGAAGCTGAATCTTAGTGCTTTTTGTCAGAGCTTCTACTTTTGATTTTCAGTCAAAAATATGAAATGCTTTGTCAAACACTATTTTTGAGAAAAAGTGATTCTTATCTGATTGTATAAAGTGATTCTCTTAAATAAACTAAGAAGCTGAGAGCGAAAAAAAGTAGCTTCTCTGTTTTGATTTTAAAAGTTTATTTTAAAAAATAAAAAAAAATTACTTTCAGTCACATAGTCACTTCATACAAAATCACTTTCAATCACATAATCACTTCGAAGAATCAGAAGCTGAGAACTCTTTCAAACGGCCTCTTAATCTCCATTAGTGAAATCAGGCTGGAGCCATGGAAGGGAGGGGCTAATTTTCCCTGTTTCATGGGTATTTCGGTGGGCAGTGAAATTTTTTTGCCAGGAAATCTGTATATTACATACACATGACAGTTGTTACGTGAAAAATAGTTACACATCTCTATATATATCTATGCTAAAATTTGCAGTTGGTCGTGGTTCGACCTTCAGTGTCCTTACGGTGCCGACAGGTGGGCTTGCAGAGCATTGATATCCGGCACCCTGGGCCCAGGCGTCCAGTGGCCCACGACTCTCCCACGCCTAGAATTTGTTCTGTGTTGTCTGATTCCGGTGAATTCTCGCGTGCGGCCTTGTTCGTGGTCTCACATTTATCTTCATGCTGCTGCTGGGCTGGCAGCGGTGAGCCCTTCGTGGACGCCAGTCATGGGAAATAAATGAAGCATCTCGTACTGCGTCTTAGAATAGTACGCAGAGTTAATTTAGTAAATGACGAATCATGTGCTAATTACATAATCATAAGTCAACTTAGCATGTGTACGAACTACGCGTAGTATTATTATCTATGGTAGAGCACTGATAATGGAGTGTACAGGATCAGTACACAGTCCACACAGAATGCACCGCTGGACCTGCCTATAAATACCATCACTGCTACTCGATCAAATGAGCACCACAACACTTGCATCTGATTGCGATCATTGCTCTAGCTAGCTACCTTGCTTTGCTGATTTTAGACCAAAAATTACGAAGCGGTATACTACTGTAGAAGGCTGGGCTGAGCGACTCAATCATACGTGGATCATTTTCCTTTAGTCCGTGGTCCGCTCCATAACGAACGTGCATTGCGCCTATAAATACAGTCCACTCCCCGACCCTATGGGAGCACCTCTCTAATTCATCTGATTGTGATCCACACGCGATCACATACTACGAATTAGCTATAGCTTAATTAGCTAGACACACACAAAATCACTAGTCATGGCTTCTGCCAAGGCTCTCAAGGCTGCAACCTTGTTCGCCGTGGTCGTCTGCGCCATAGTAGTCACGTCGTCGTCCACGGAGCCAGACCACTACACGGGGCCGCCGTCGCCGCCGCGCCACCGCCGGCGGCGGCGGCGGTGATAACCCACGATCCAAATTGCCGGGACAAATGCGCTCCTCCGTGCGCCACGGTCGCGGAAGCGACATGCCGCCGCGCCGGCAACGAAGACCCGGCCGTGAAGAGGATCTGCGTAGACAGGGCATACGAAGGGTGCGTCCATTCCTGCTTCGACCAGTGCACGGCCGGATGCGTCAAGCCGTGAACTTGTAATGGCTGAGGCGATCGATCGATCGCCTCCGATCCTAAGTTGTTTTGTTCTTTGCCTACATGCATGTGTGTGTCGTTGTTCCACGGATGCATAGCCACGGTCTGTTCATCTTTCAGCCCAGTAACTTTGAGAGGTGTAAACAAATTTAGCACTGGGTAAATGTCTGGCAGGCCGGGTATACATGTACAATGTTTGTTATGCTATATATCCTTCTCAATAAAAATGTTTGTGAAAGTCGTGCTTGTGCTTCGTTGCACACAAATGATGATTCATCCATTTGTCTTCTTTTTCCTAGTTTAATGGTGATTGTTACTTGGTATCATTTATTGTAACACACAACAAAACATAATGCTACTTTAAAATTTGTATTTATGGGGAAAAATCCTTTCGACTCCAATGTATAGTTACTGCCGTAGGAGGAACACCAGTTTTTGTATAACAAGTACTACATACATGAACTAATTTTATGTCTACCCATTCATTCTACTACCTATCTTTCTAAATATAATCATTTTTAGGTTTGAATAAAGTCAAAATCTTTTAACTTTTATTAATAATATTTAAAAAATTACTTAATTTTTAATATAAAAATATAATTTTTATGAAAGTTTATTTAATGATGAATTCAAAAAATATAATTTTTATATGATAAAAATTATTAATTATATATTATTAGTGGTTAGAGTGATAAAATTTTGATTTTGACTAAACTTAGAAATGCTCATATTTTGTAACAGAGAGAATAAGTATGTACTCCAAAGGGGGGCTACATAAATAATTCGGGAAGCAATTCATACTCTCTTCATTTTTAAATTGATATCGCCGTTGACTTTTAATTTCAACTTTACCTATTTGTCTTATTAAAAAAATTGTTCAAATATGTAAAATTTGAAGTTGTGATTCAAATATGTCTAATGATAAATCAAATTACAACAAAATATATGATTTTTATCAAAGTATTTTGAATAAGATAAATGATTAAAATTGATTTTAAAAGTCAACGACGACATGGATTTAAAAATAGAGGGAGTACTTATTAGCTTACCACGATATATGTTACCGCTCAGCTGGGTGCATGCTCTGATAATACGAACATCACATACTCCATGTAATATTAGAGAGTTTGCCACACAGGACGTAATGCAGGGGAGTTCTTTTGAAATTACGCGATTGTTATTTGGCAGGCTGCTCGAGTATGACGCTGTTAAGGCAAAACCCTCTGCGGTACATCTGTCGGCATAGAAGCGCCAGCACATTGCGACTGGTTACTCCCTCCGTTCTATAATTGTTGTCACTGTTTATTTTTAACTTCAACTTTGAATATTCATTTTATTTAAAATTTTTTTTGATGAATATTATATATTTTGTTATAATTTACTTTATTATTATTATTATAGATATTTTAATCACACATTATAATTTTATGTATTTGAATTTATTTTTTGAATAAAACGAATGATTAAAATTGATGTAAAAGTCAACAACGACATTAATTTAAGAACAGATTGAGTATGTGCACAAGTGACAAAGCAGCTTAACTAATGGGGAAGTAAACTCAACCTAATTAGTACTCTAGATAATTAAACTGATCTGTCTGAAACACCCGATTAGTCGTTGGTATAAATAAACTCTGTCCGATGTATAATACTAAGTCCTCTCCATGTGGAGTACCTATATATGTACAGTACACCAGGTAGATGCTTTAGTTCACTTAAAGTATTGGTAAGTAAGCTCTTCTAGTTAGTACACGCGCAACGTGTTGTTGGTCCAAAGAAATAAGAATACCTCTTGAACTACCACCTACATGCACAACCATGCATGCCAGTTGTTAATGTTCTAAATATATCAGAGTTCTTGCCTATGATTTGATTTACGTACTTAAGGACCAAGGTACCTATATGTAAACACTCTCTCTCTCTCTCTCTCTCTCTCTCTCTCATTAAGGTTATTGTATTGGTCCAAATAAATTGAAAGTCGAATGATGGGGTAGCTAGCTAGTCTTAGAATTGCTAATGCAAATATACTTTATCTCTAACTCCCACATAATAGGTTGTTGGTCCAAATAAGTCGGAAGTCGAACCTACAAATTAACTTATCATGCGTCTAATCTTGGATTCGATCCCAGATTTGATTCTGGGTGAGCTAGCTAATGATTCATTTATTAATTTTAATATATAAAGTAAACTAATATCTCTAACTCCCCATACAATTGATTGTTGATCCAAATAAATCGGAAGTCGAACCTACAAACTTGTCATATAGTACTCCTGGATGCCTGGACTTGATGATGGGCTAGCTGGCTAGACTCATGATTTCGCTTACTTTGAGCATGTGAAGTACTAGTAACTATCTCTAACTCACACAATAGGTTGTTGTTCCAAAAAAAATTGGAGGTCAAACCTAGGAACCAATACTGGATCAACACGATTTGATGTATATGTTAAAATACATAGTACTTCCTCCATAGTCATTTTAAATCTGGACATGAGAACTAAAAAGAGGTGAAAAATATAGTAAACTTACACAAAAAAGGGAGAAGAGAGACATAGATGGAGTATTAGAAAAAAAGAAAGGTATATCAAAAATGAGAATAACTTAAATTAATTTAGGAAGGCGTCCATAGCGACATACTCTATTCGTCCCAAAATTATAAGTCACTATAGAGGTCTTCATTTTTTTCAGAATATAAATTATTCTCACTTTTCGATACACTTTCTTTTTTTTCAATATTTCTTTATATTTTCCTCCTCTTTTTAATTCTCTTTTACTCTTTTTAGTTCTCGTGTCCAGCTCCAAAACGACCTATAAAATAGGATAAATGGAGTAATAATCTAGGATAGAGAGAGTATAAGTTATTGCTAAAAACTCTCTCCTATGTGAAATTAATTAGTTATCAAAATAAATACAGATTTTCTATGAAACCTAACGTCTTGTATGCTAACCTGATGTTCTTACGTATAGAGCATTATTGGTAGGTAGGGTAGATGCCGCTTCGATGCACATAAATAGCGCGTCTCCTGCTAGCCCAATCCCATCGACACCACGCTAGTAGCGTCCATTGTTAACTTCATTGTTCGCTCTTGCTAACATCAATGGCTGCTTCTGCCGGTGCTATGACAACGTCCTCCTCCTCCTCCAGGCTCAAGGGGGTGTCGGCGGTCCTCGCCGTGCTGGTGCTGCTGTCCTCCCTGTCTCGACCGGCGGCGGCGACGACGATGACGACTGTGCTGGATCCCAACTGCATGGGATGTGTTTATGGCTGCAGGGAACTCGCAGCCGCGTCGTGCTCAGGCGTCGGCTGCACCGTGCCCACTCTGAACCAGCCCTGCAAGGACCGGCAGTACGAGGTGTGCGCGTCCGCCTGCTACGACTCGTGCACCCGTTTCAGTCTCCCCGTGCCATGATAACTACAATATTATGCAATCACAATAATGAATTGTGCGTAAATTAAGTATCAGAACACATGTTTGCTTTACTTTGTCGTTACATTTGAGTTCTTTCAATAATCAAGTGCAGTGTTATCCATCCGTTGTTCTTCCCTTAATATAAGGGCCGTACTAACGTAAACCATCTCTTTTTCTTTCACTTTATAAGAGGTAAAACATCAAATGAATCTGAGTCGTCGATTTTTAGAAGGAAAAATATGGACGGCAGCCGGCAAATATACCATATCTCACGTCCGTATTACTTTTTTTTCCTTCTACAAGCGAGGCTTTCCATAACATGTTTACAAAACTTCCAAATATATCAAATCTGTTTATTTCCAAAATTGAAAAACTTTCTATAACTGGTTGATTTTCTTTCAATTTAAATATTATAATAATTATTAATTATTTTAGTGCTTTTACCTTTTAAAAGGTAAAAAAATTATTTTCTTCTCGAGATCTGTGTAAATAACATGTTTGTGTATTGTATTGCATGATGCTACTCTGAAAGTTTGTTCTTGTTGTATGTGAATTGAACAGTTTAATAGTCCATTAAGGGCCCGGTATAGGCCTGTTGGGCCTGAGACCTTGACAGTTATTTCTTTCCTTTTCTTCATATTGTTCTGTGGGGCCTGTCGCTGATTCAAGACCAAACTGCAAACATGGTCAGAAGTACGGCGAGCTAGACCAAATTTAGAGCTCGTCTTTTGCAATGGCTTTTACCTCGATTTATAAAGAATCTTTTACACTGTAGCATAAGTCGAAAGAAAAAAATAAACTATAAATCGATGAAGTCACAAAACTAGCTTATGCAGCTCACACGAGGTGCATAAGCCGAAGACGGCCCTTAATGGGATGCGTTTAACTTCTGAAAGCGTACATTTTCACTGTCCGGATGCGCATGTATGAAGAAAAATTAACATAATCGTTTCTTGGTGCGGCCACACCCCCTAACATCCGCCCCTAGATAGGACTCTCAAAAGGAACAACATGCAATAAAGTAAGAAAGCCACGCAAATATCATCTGCACGCAAATATCATCTGCAAGCTATCTCGACCGTGCTTACAACGATAGAAGTAAACAACTGGACACGGCCAAGGAATAGAAGAACAGTAGCCCCCACACGATGGGCATGAATCACCTACACCTCATCATCTTCTCACCTACTCCCAATTCTTCGCAACCATCAAGCAGACATGCAAAGAGAAACACGGTCCATGTCTTGGCACATGCACACACGACGAACACACCCAGAGATAAAGATCTATATATCGATATATATAGCCTCGTGACACGCACATCGATCCCATGCATCGAGTGCTTTCCCACTACTGAACTTGATTTGGAAGAACGGCGCGCGGCGGCCAGTCCATGGCTGCCTCGGCGGCGCTCCGCGCCGCGGTGCTCGCGGCCGTCCTGCTCCTCCCGTTGCTGAGCGTGCCGGCCGCGGCGCAGACCAAGAAGTTCTGCCTCACCCAGTTCGCCATCGCCAACCAGGCCTGCGCCATCCTGCCGCCCACCAGCCCGGAGCACCACCACCACCACCATCACGACGACGACGAGGACGAGGATGAGGACAGCGACGAGGACGAGGACGAGGACGAGGACGAGGACGACCACCATGACGACCACGACGATGACGACCACGACGACGACGACGACCACCGCGGCGATCACGACCGCCGCCGTGTCCGCAAAGTCAGCGCTCTCGGACGTCGGGGCAAGAACTCTGCCGTCGCCCGGAGCAAGAGCAGCGCCGCGCAGAGCCCCGCGTCGATGATCACCGTCGAGCCGGCCGTGGACGACGACGAGCAGGTGAGCCAGCGGAACAACGGCACCGACGTCTCCGCGGGGAACCACACCCGCAGCAGTAGCAGCAGCAGCCGCCATCACCATCACATCTCCAGGCACCACCGCCGCCGCCGCCGCGGTGGCCGTCTGCGCGACGACGAGCACGAGGATGACGACGAGGACGAGGACAACGACGAGGACGAGGATGAAGACGAAGACGACGACGACGATGACGACGACGACGAGGACGACCACCGCGCGTACCGAGACTGCTGCCGGTGGCTGAAGGAGGTGGAGCCGGACTGCGTGTGCGAGGCGCTGCTCCGCCTGCCGGCCTTCCTCATCAAGCCGCAGCACAAGTACACCGTCAGGGTGGGCAGGACATGCAGGTTCACCTACAGGTGCGGCGGCGTCTGATCTGAAGATGAGCTATACTACTCGTTCATCAAAGGCCAGCGCCATGCGTCCTTCATTGCTGCTTGAAAAAATGAGTTTGACATGGTCGAAATTGAGTGACGTAGATATACATTTGAGTTTTGTAATAGTCGTGTGTGTCAGTGTAATACGTTCTCGAACTAGATTCGTGCATGTTCAAAAAACTGTGTAGGCTGCCTGTAGCTTACGTAATTACATTATGTACGTATTGACTCAGCGTATGCGTATGTGTAATGTGTGTATGGATGGATTATTTCGGAGAACTAGTTTCATATACTCTTTTTGTTCTCAAATTGATGTTGCCCCATCGACTACAAAAGTCATTTTTAACTATTTGTTTTATTAAAAAAATATGATAAATTTTATATATTTTTTATAATTTGATTTATCATAAAACATATTTGAATTACAACTTAAAATTTTTTAAATTTGAATTAATTTTTTAAATAAGACGAATGATTAAAATTGATATTTGTAGTCAACGGCGACAATTTGATTGAGAACAGAGGAAGTATTATTTTTTTCTACCTTTTAAATTAGGATAATAATTGTAATTCAAACATAAGTAAGGGCTACCGACGTTAGTATTTGTAGTGACACAGGCAGCCAAAGTCAAGCAGTTGCATTTATACCCTAAATTACATCCAAATTTGGCAATTAGACACCAAGCACTATCCACGCGTTTAAGAAAGGGCCCCACTCGACAGTCTACGCCCTCCCAGCTGCCGATCGCGCCGCGCGTCACATCCGTCTGTGGCGGGCGCTCGCGGGTCGCCGCGCGCAGCCGAGGCGTGCCCGGTAGCCGGTAGGGCTTCCGCGGGAGACGCCTGCCCGTCCCTACCTCCTCTCGGCCCACCACCCCCGGCCAAATCCATAGACACGCCACGCGACGCGTGCTCGACGCGACGCTTCCATCCGGCTCCAGATCAGTCCATCTCTCTCGCGCGCGAGCGTGCGATGTGCTGGCGTGACGGGAGTCCGTGCTAGGCCGACTAGCGGTGCTTGAGAGCGGAGGAGGTGGGGACTGGGGAGCGTAGATCCCGGGAGGCAAATCTGGCAAGCGCCGCGGTGGTGGGCCTTCGGGCGCGGGGGAGGGCGGGGGGCTGGGCGGACGGCGCGGAGGTTGCGGACGGTGGGGAAGACTGCGGCAGGCTCAGGCCCTGGCGGAAGCGTCTGCTCGCATCCATGGCGCTCTCGTGGCCCTCGGCCATTCGCCTGGCTGTCGTCGCAGTCCTGCTCGTCGGGGTCGGGGTCGCGGTCTTCACGCTCCCCGTTGAGAAGGTGCGCGAGACCACCCTGTCGCTGTGAATTTGTTTGTTCCTTGAGGGATTCGATGTTGCCATGTTGAGGGGTTCGTCGGTAACCTCCTCCTGATGAATGCGATTAGGATGTGGCATGTAAATGGTTATCCGTTCGTGGAACTATGGACCTGAATCGCTGAAATGTAGTTTAATTTGCTGCTGATTGGTCGAAATACTACTCGGTACGCTTAATCAGACGTGGTTATGTTTCATGCTGCTATGTTGCTGGAAATTTATGTTCTAATAGAGGAGCTAGGCATCGCTTGTACCAAATATGCATAAAAATGTTCTGAAATGTGGCTTTGTTTACAGTAGACTTGCCGATTCATCCTGATATATGCTATTCCCTTGGCTGGCATGACATAGAATGGAGCTGCCTTTGGAAGTATTGATTAAGTTTTAGGTCAGATGCTTATTTTTCAAGTTTATGTTGGCAGATTTTAAAGAACTTTCTGGTTTGGATCAAGGAGAACTTGGGCCCATGGGGACCTTTGGTGTTGTAAGTATTGAACTCTCCTGTGCATAACAAGATTTAATTTCACACCAGCACCATGTCCCACTAAGTACTCTGCTACATTATGTAATATTTCGGAAACATAACACACTTTCGGATAAGCCCAAAGCCTTCCTGCAATATTGTGATTCTATGTCATCACCTTACCTATTGTTACATTCCTACTTAATTATTCATGCTGTTTATTATTACAGGGCCCTAGCTTACATCCCTCTGACAGTCTTAGCCGTCCCAGCTTCAATTCTTACAGTATGCGTGTTCACCATTCCTTTTCTTTATGAGCCTTGACATTTCCCTATTGTATAATATGTTTTCCCTTGAAGGTACATCCCCTTTTACATTATTGCTGTTACATTTGCTAGCTTGGAGGTGGCTACCTATTCGGTCTGCCTGTTGGGTTTGTTGCTGACTCCATCGGAGCAACGATTGGTGCAACTGCTGCATTTCTGCTTGGTAGAACGGTATGTTTAACTTGGTAAATCTGAATTGTTAGATGCATATTGTTACAGATAGCCATCATAGTCAAATGCTAACTCAATTTGCTACATCTATATGTCCGAGCAGTTATTATTTTGTTCCTCTTAATTGCTATTATTGTGTGGTGAATGATTTTATGATCTTGTTCAACTGCAATTATATTATTATGCTTAAATTTTCCTGTATTACTTTTCAATTAGCAAGCGCAAGTGGGAGCTACATGCACCGCTGTCCTTTACAATTCAATTAGCATGTCTTCTTGCTAATTTTAATTTCGTTTCTGTTAGTTATTACTTTTTGGATATCTAAACAGTTGTTCAATGTTGGGGCAGATTGGGAGACCATATGTTCTCTCCAAATGTAAAGACTACCCCAAATTTCAAGCTGTGGCTATTGCTATCCAAAGGTCTGGCTTCAAGGTAACTTCTTGAAGTCAGGAGGATTTGGGCATATTTAATTGGAAACAACTTCTCGGTTATTTTTAAGACATGGAATTACCAAAACATTTGAGTTATCTGAATGATTCTGCTATGACATTATTTTCTTCGGCAGATTGTGTTGCTACTAAGGCTTGTACCTTTACTTCCATTCAACATGTTGAACTACCTGTTGTCTGTCACTCCTGTCAGAGTTGGAGAATACATGCTGGCTTCTTGGCTGGGAATGATGGTATGCTTCAGTTTTATCTTAATTAAGTTATTTCAGTAGGATTGAAAATATTTTTTTGACAATATTTTGTGACAAGGCTACTGGCGCTTACAGGCTGGCCCAGTGAAACTTTCCTTTGTTTATCTGCTATATTCATCCATAAGCTTTCATAACTACTTTGCATAATTCCTGGCTTATATTGCTGTCAGTACTCAGTAGATACACTTTTATCTACTTCATATTTCATTTTTGTATTTAAGAACCGATTTGCCCATTTCTAGATTTTATTTTTATTAACCATATTCATGTTGCAGCCAATTACCCTTGCCTTCGTGTATGTTGGAACAACACTAAAAGATCTGTCTGATGTAACACATGGGTGGAGCGAAATCTCAACTACTCGATGGGTGAGTGATAATACGTTATTTCAATTTATTCATCATGTTGCTATGTATCACATATTCTATTTGTGCTTTGTTGATTTCTAGTTCATTTAAATTTCAGAACGCAGAGCAAATAATCTTTTCAAGAAAGGATAAATATATTTTAGCTACTTCTTCACGCTCTATCTTTTAGCTTAAGTTCCTTCCTGAATACATTTGTCTCTTACTGAATTTAGAATATGATTTGTTCATAGAGGTTGTCTATCTACATCTACACTTTTCTTGCGTCAGATTTCATAAGTTGTTGTCATGGTCCTCATGGAACCTCTGCAAAAATCTATAAGGTGAAATGAGCGGTTTTAGCTTCGGATACTTGATTTGAACTTCTGGTGAACATTTGATAATGACTGACCTTTTGTGATGTTATGTTGAATTGTCAAGAGGCTATATTTAATTTTGCATGAGAATTAATTCGCCTTAGTTTACTCTGACACTTGTTTTACTGTTTTGGTTTATGAAATGAAGTGTCAAATTATGTCCTTTAATTTTTTTCTCGAATATCCTTTAAATTTTTATCATTTATATTTTAGAAGTAGATGCTATTCTTAGCCACAACTCCCTTGTGACTGCTGCTGACACCTATCCTTGATTAATTTTTTTTCAGATTCTGATAGTCTCTGGATTTGTAATGTCTGGTAAGACCTAGTACTACCTTCCCTGCAAATTGCATTGTCCATTTCTTTTTAAGTTTCCCCATTACATCTATTTTTTAAAATAGGAAGCTAAGAACCTACATATCCAACAGTCTAGCTTAAGTTAACATGTTGACACTTTAAGTTATCAAGCCAGTTGGCTTTATGCCATGATTTTTTTTCAATACGTCAGTATTTTGTAAGAACACTTTGTCCTCTGTGGAAACTCTGCTGGCCCTGAGTACTGTACACTTACACAGTTACAGAATATAATGCTATTTTAATTTTCATCTTATAAACGAAGTATAGGTGATCTGAAACACCCTTGCTCTTTGTTATACTAGATCTACTCACAAAGAACAACAGTGCATGCAGAGACTAGAGAGTCCCTTATGAAAGGTTTTGTAGCAACAGACTGAACAGAAGATGAAACTGATGCAAATGTTAATGGTTTTTTGGAGTAAAGAATCTGCTCAGATATGAATCCACAATCTTGATACATAACCAAAAGGCAAAAAGAAGTGTTCAACTATTTTCAGCTTAGGGGATTGTTACCAGGCTTTACAAATTGAACGGCAATCCATTTTCTGATTTGAAGAAATTTAGATAAATCAACCTTTGTTAAATTGTCACTGACTGTTTTCATTGTCGACCTGCAGTTGGCTTGATCATATGTGTTACAAGGATTGCAAAATCATCTCTTGATAGGGCATTGGCTGAGAATGGGGAGGTCGATGTAATAACTTCACAGCTTCCTGTTGTAGCCTCTCCTTCGGATCTACAACAACCTCTTGTAATCAAGATTGAATCATCAAATGAAGATCATGAAAAGTAAAACTGTTGTTTACAACGTCAGATGTACATTCTCTGACTGTCGAATATGTAGCACAATAGGCACATAGCACTGATTGAGGCTCATTGAGGCTGTAAATCAACCAAAAAAAAAAGGTGGATAGAAAAAAGAGAGGAAATGAGTGAGTTTGATAGGTAATATTAGTATACTGGACGTGATGTTACAATTCACGTGCTACCTTACCCCTGCTGGAAAGGCAGTTGTAGTTCTGTCTCTTGTGTTCAGTTGGCATTAGAAATGATGAGTTCGAGTTTGCATGTCCCGGATGCTCAATTCGAGTCCCCCGCCCATGTCCTGCTCTTAGCCGTTGCTGGCATGCTGCGTTTCGTTCCAATGCCGGCAGTCTCGCGTGTCAAGGCTGGGCGCGCAGCGCGCGCACTGCCAGGGAGGTGGCCCGGTGCGGATTGCCTTTGCCGATGCAGCGCGGCCCGAAACACACATTCCAGCGAATTCAGGGCCCGGCGCCACGGCGAGAGCGCGTGCAGCGTCGCCGCGAAACGCCGCTGGCTGCTGGCTCCCCACGATCGGATTTTTTTTTTCCTGACAAACTTTGTTATATTTAATTTGATCTATTTATTATATAATCAACATTTTATTATTTTAAATTATTTTTATTTAAATTATACTAATTTATTTAAAAAGTAAAAAATGAATCATATCATCATTACTCAATATTTCTTTTTTAATAAATAGTTAAGATCAAATATGACAAAGTTTACCGTAAAATAAGAAAGTCAGAAGAAATGAATCCCCCACGATCCCACGCACACCTCCTCCCGCTACCATTTCTATCTTTTAAATGATTTTTTTTTTCCAAATTGAGGGCGCTTCAACATGGCCACTGCCAAATGCCATTGGCCTGTGCAGCGATCGCAGCAGGGTCGGCCGGCCACGAGAGCAACCGCAGTCGCCGCCGTCGTTCCTCGGGCTCACCAGGAGCAGTTTCTTTATTCCTCAACGCGGCGGCCGCTTCTTCCATCATCCGGCGCTTGTCACCCTCGTTTCTCCCACGCGCGTAATCCAAAGAACCGACGGAAGAAACAACCGTCGTCCCATCCACACAAGAACGGCAACAACAAGGAGTCTTTTCGACACGCGCAATTCGTGCCATGCCGCGCCCAGACTGCCACCGCCGGTGCCGGTGAACTTACGCCTGAAGTAAAGAACGATGGACATGGCGAGCGCGAGGAGGAGGGGGAAGCCGAGCGGCGGCGGCGGCGACATCGTGCTGTGGAGCGCTTGCGTGCTCCTCTCCGCCATCTCGCTTCTCGTCGCCGCCGTTTCCATCGGGTTCGGCGCCGCCAGCAGGCTCACGCTCCCGGGGGAGGCCAAGGCCCTCGTGACGACCACGACCACCATCACGCACGGCGCCGTCCACGGACGCGGGTACTGCGGCCACGACGACCTCGGAAGCATGTCCGTGGAAGGGGAGTGGGTGCGCGACGCCGAGCGCTACCCGCTGTACCAGCCCGAACATTGCCCGTTCATCGACTCCGGGTTCCGGTGCACCGAGAACGGCCGCCCGGACGGCGAGTACGCCACGTGGAGATGGCGGCCACGGCACTGCACGCTGCCACGGTTCGACGCGGCGCGGCTGCTCGAGGTCCTCCGGAACCGGCGCCTGGTGTTCGTCGGCGACTCGATCGGGCGGAACCAGTGGGAGTCCATGCTGTGCATGCTCTCCACGACCGTCTCTGTCGACAAGGGCGGCTCCGTGTACGAGGAGCACGGCAACCCCATCTCCAAGCGCAGCGGCTTCCTCTCGTTCAGGTTCCGGGATCACAACTGCACCGTGGAGCACTTCCGGTCGCCCTACCTGGTCCGGCGCGGCCGGCCGCCGCGCCGGTCGCCGAAGCTGGTGCAGTCCACGCTTCAGTTGGCCGCCATGGACGCGAGGGCGCCGCGGTGGAAGGGCGCGGATGTCTTGGTGTTCAACTCGGGGCATTGGTGGAACCAGGAAAGGCTACGCCAACAGTAAGTAGGAGCACCCATCTACGTAATCGCGCAAATTCTGTTCATCTCTTTATATATATATGGAGATTTTATTTAGTGCATCATGATCATGTGTTTGTAAAGAGGATGCTACTTCCAGGACGGCAAGAAGAAGCTCCGGCTGAACATGAGCGTCGAGGACGCCTACCAAACGGCGATGAACACACTGCAGAAATGGATTCGGAAGGAAGTAGACGCGGCAAAAACACTGGTCCTTCTACGAACATACTCGCCGGCACACATTAGGTCAGTTCATATTTCGAGCAATTGGGAAGGGCTTTTCACTCCACATATTCGATCTCTTCCCTTGCAGATAATCAATTGAATCATGTTGGAAAATGAAATGAAACTGGCATGCAGGGCTAAAGATAGTGGAGGCTGCGCCACGGAGACGTCGCCGGAGCTGAACACGACGAGGATCTCGCTGCACCAGTGGCCGGGGCTGCTGAATCCGGCCTTGGAAGCGTCGTCGTCCGGGTCCCGGGCGTCGCCGAGGATGCAGGTGCTGAACGTCACGCTGATGACCGCGCAGAGGAGGGACGGCCACCCGTCGGTGTACAACGTCGACCCGTCGTCCAGGGTGCCCGCGGGGCCGAGGGCGGACTGCAGCCACTGGTGCCTTCCCGGCGTGCCGGACGCGTGGAACGAGCTCTTATACGCTGCAATTGCCAATAGGTTTTCGTGATATTTTTACTAGCTTCTTGGCACTTGGGCAATAATTTAAATGCGCTGTTGCGTACAGGCCGGACCGTAGCAATGGAATCATAGATAGGGTAGACTTGTAACCGTGTTCTTGTATTCATAATTTTTTGTGAATCAGAGACAGATATAAGAATTTTCTAGAAAAATATATTATTGAGATCTAATGTACAAAAAAAAAATTGAGCTCTGTCAAGTTCACGACGCACGTACAATTTTCGACGACACAAGCACCAATCATGCTAACATTCACAAGTGTCAAGTACATGCTCGATCCAGAACATACAGAACAAGTTTGAAGCAAAAACAAATCAACAGTGATGCAGAATTAACGAAGGGATCGATCGGAATCATTGTTTACCACCTCGGATCCATTCCGAGCCAGCCGTCTCCGGCTAGTCGTCGAACGCGTACTGCTCGTACCGCACGCCGCAGTCCACGAGCACGGCCCTGGCGCCGACGCTGTGCCCGCAGGTCGCGTTCATCTGGCTGGCCGCGGACGCGAGGCAGCTGGCGCAGTCCGCGCCCGTCAGCGCCGCGCGGCACGAGGCGTGCCCGTACGCGAACGCGGCGGGGTACGGGGAGATGTTGCGGAAGTCGTGGCCCGCGCGCGCCGGCGCGGCGGACAGCAGCTCGGAGAGCACGTACGCCAGGCTCGCCGCGAAGGGGTCGCCGGGGCCGTACGTCGCGCCGTTGCACAGCACCGAGAGCGCCGCCGTGTTGGGCGCGGCCATGGCGCCGCGCAGGGGAGCGGCGCCGGCGACCAACAGGAGCAGCGTGGCGATGGGAAGGAGGAGTGCGGTCGAGGTCGCCATTGGTCAGTGGTGGAGCTAGCTATGCTGTCGTGTGAATGAAGTTGTGCAAGGCTTCGAAATATACCCAGGGATGGATCGACAGCCCGGCCGGCCGGCAATGGTCCTTGTCACGGCATGGTGCCGCGGTAGACTACTCGTTTGTTTGCTAGCGTAGCTTGCCGTCAACCTCCGCTCCTCCATTATTTGCAGATGACGTGAGCAATGCATTATGCATGTGATCGATCAGCAGCTTCAAGCAAGATGACGACGTTGCATAAATAAAAAAGGTTCAAGGTACTGAGATGATGCCGTCATCCGGACAAATCAATATACACTGCCATGGTCCCAAAATTTAGTAGATATCATGGCTTCAATTCCATTGTTCTTAACTCCTCTGATTGTTGACGCTAATACTCCACCACCGACAACCCATAAGAACACACATCAGATCAGTTCGGGACTCATTTTCACACCTAAAGGTCTAGAAATACAGTTGAAATCAGGACTCATATACACGCATATCATGGACCATGGACACCACCTGATGCTTGTCCTGTTCAATGGACGGCCAGCAACTCTTTGGCCCTCGCCAAAAGACGCGGCAGAGGTTCACTGGCCTCGATCAGCCCTGCGTCACCCAGGAAGAGGCTATAATCCTCAGCGTCAGAGGCCGTCTCTTCCACCATGGACAGCACTTCCTTCATGCGACGATCGATGAAGCAGCTTGCGTAACGAGAGTCGTGCTCCATCAAGCTTATGGCTTGCTCAAGTATCGCCCTCCTGATCCCCGGGCAATCGGCGCTGGGCTCCACGTTCGCACTCAGCGCGTCGACGAGCCGCTTCACGAATCTTCCCTTGATCTGACCGCGCTCTAGTTCTCGAGCAAAATCCCCAGGAATGACTTGGCATATCTGTGAAGTAAGGCCAATGAGGATCTCTAGCTCTGCACCCTCTGTGTCCATTATTCGTTCTAGCACCTGTCATAAGAGCAACACAGTGTAAATCATAATAATCAGTTACATTAATACATAATACCCAACTGAAGAAAAAATTGCAGATAGTTACACATAATACTCTATTCAGCTTATAAAGAGCATATATAGACAAGTAGGCCAATGGTAGATGGCATTGAACTGGTAGCTTGGATTAGCAGAGCTCACCTCTGTTAGGAGGTTGGATAGTTCCTTCAAGAACGGCGCTTTAAGCTCATGTCGAGCGTGCCGGCTCATACTCTGCAGCAAACTTGCTGCCACACATCTGTACCTGTCAACATGGATCATACCTGCGAGTTCCTTAACAAATTCATACTCTGCTTCCCTTAACATGGCCAGGCAGTTGTTAACATTGTCCATTGCCAGCATTGTCAGTGCTTGTCCAGCGACCTTCCGAAGCAGTAGACCAGATTCTGTACTGGAGGATCCATCCGAGGTGAGAAATGCACGCATCAACCTCGATATGATCACCTGGTGGCGCCCAATGGCTTGCCTTGCGTCACCGTTGATGGCAAGGTTCCTGAGGACTCCTGCCACAAGCTGCTTCAAATCCTGGCTGCTCATTCTGTCGCCAAATACATCTGCAAGGTTTCTCAGCAGGAAGGGATTCTTGTATACCTTGTGCCGCAGAGTTATGCCTGTTTCTCCATGGACGCCTGTAAGACTGTGCAACAGCTTCAACGATGATGCCATCAGAACCTTGCGCTGGGCGTCAGTGTACATGGCGTCATTGCTTCTACCATAGCCTGTGAAGCTTATGATCTTCGCAATGAGGTCACTTGCTCTGCTGATTTCCACACAGTTGTCTTGGTCACAACCTACAAGACCATCAAGAATCGACATGCCCAGTGCGGGTAGAAGGTCCTGCTCTGTCAATAACGTTTCCTTGTCAGAAATTGAAAATAAACAGTGGATATGCTGCCAGATTGTGAGTATCCAAGGCTTGTGTTGTTCGGTTGTTCCCACTTGCTCTTTTGTTTCCACTACATTACCTGTGCCTTGAACTGAATCAAGTGTTTCCTCTTGGTTGACGTGGATTTTCATAAATGGACCATTTGTGTTTCCATGTCGGCCATCAGTAGTGTCCAATAGCGGGTTTCCTCTTTTCTGTTGGTTATTACCAAAGTCCAAAAGTGAGGATACAGCTTGAACTGTCCCAGGCAGAGTTATGACTTGGAGGCTTGTTGCAAGCTTAGAGGTCACCTTTGCAGCAAAAAATCTGATAGATACATACTCTGGGCTTGACCAGGCTAGCATTTCTATTACTCTGGCTGTTACCTTTGTGGAAGTTATAAGTTTCGAGAACAGCTGTTTCCTGGTCTCCTCCCTCAGGAGAAGACTGTGCATTATCCGGATACCATGGAGCTGCATCTTGGGCCTTTCTGAATTCAGGCAATACTCCACGGCAAAGCTGTGGATGTTAGGTTGATTTATCCAGTTGGTCTAACGGTCAGCTGGACTTGATCTCGTCTTCAGCGCCCTGATCGGAGGCGCCTAGCCTTGTGGCTAGTGGGTCCCCGTCGCACAGCGCCATATAAAAAGAAGGGTAGAAGAGTTGGAGCACGCACCACGAGGTTGGCCGTCGTCCTAATCCCACCCAACATTCCAAAACAATAAACCGATCTGTGAAGGTGCGCTGTCAGCGACGAGATTTCCCATCACCGCTGCCACATCGCTCTCAGCATCGACCTCGACCTCGCCGACCTCGACCGAAGACCCCTCTCCTCTTCTCCGACCTTCGCTGCCCGAGCGCGGACATCATCGACAAAAGAGAGGGATAGCAGAGTCTTCATCCTCCGCGTCGACCAGACCGAACACCGAAGGTAAAGCCCCACTGGTCCCCCTCTTGATCTGCTCACAGAACCCCAAAAAAATCGATCCCACAATGGCATCGGAGCCAGGTTCTCGAGCATATCGACAGCCCCCAACCCCAAAGCCTCTCGGATCCAAAACCCTAACCCTAACCCTAACCCGTC
>BCLH01001928.1:36288-65057 GCA_001602315.1 Zoysia pacifica
AGAGTTCGACACTTTTGTTGTTAACTACAACATATAGTCCGAAAAATGGGACTTAGAGAAGCTCATTGCTATGCGTGTGCAAGAAGAAAAAAGAATAAAAGCTTCACATGGTGGTTCTATCAACTATGTGAAAGAAAATAAGAAAAGGAATAAGAGAAAAGCTCCTACGGTACATCAGCCTCAAAAGAACAACTTTGCTATAGATAAAGATCAGTGTCTTCACTAAAAAAGACAGAATATTAAAAAAAATTGTACTAATTACTTAAAGATGATCATGGCAAAGAAATGTGAGAACATTATTACTTTCATAAGTGAATCCCTGTATGTGCAATATTTAAAATCCACTTGATGGATTGATTTTAAAGCAACTGTTCATGTTGCTAATTCTTTGCAGAATTCCGTTCGACGAAGACTACGTAAAGAAAAGAAAGATGCGTTAAAGTTGCAAATAGAGTCCAAGCAGAAGTTAAAGTCGTTGGTGATCTTTCATTAGAGCTAGCTGATGGCTTTAATTTTTTACTTAGAGATGTTCTTTATGTTCCCTCTTTACAAAAAAATTTTATTAGTGTTTTATGTTTAGATAATGATGGTTATAATTATCATTTTAGAAATGGCAAATGCGAAATAATATTTAATAAAGAATGTGTTGGCCTTGCCATCTTATAAAATAAGCTTTACTTATTATCACTGTGTGATGATGTGAATGTTGTATGCGATAATAGTAATGTTGCGTGCGACAAAGTATGTGAATCCTTGTCTTCCAATGTAAACCGAAAACAAAAGAGAACTTATGATGCTTCATCGAAATTATGGCACTGTTGTTTAGGCTATACTTCGAGGGGAGAATAGAAAGATTAATAAAAAAATAATATTCTTTCTCCATTAGAGTTCTCAGATTTAGAACAATGTAGAGAATACATTCAAGAAAAATATGCAAAGAAAATTAAGAAAAATGCCAAAAGAAGCACAGAAATTTTACAAATTATTCACACAGACATTTGTGGTTCATTTTTTGTGAAAAGTGTGGATGGTTATGACTCGTTCATAACATTCACAGATGATTACTCTCGTTATGCCTATATTTATCCGATCAAAGAACAGAAACTTTGGATAAATTCAAGATATTTAAGGCTAAAGTTAAAAACCAACACAATTTAAAGATTAAGATAGTCTGATCTGACCGTGGAGAGAGTACTACGGTCGGCATACTTTATATGGCTAAGTTTCTAGACCTTTTGCAAGGATCTTACAGGAGAATAGCATATTAGCTCAGTATTCTACACTGGACGAACCTCAGCAAAATGGAGTAGTTGAAAGACATAACCGTACCCTAATAAATATGGTGCGAAGCATGATGAGCTATTCCACTTTACCATTGAGTTTGTGGATGAAGGCGTTAAAAACCACCATTTATATTCTCAATAGACTACCAAATAAGTCGGTGGCCAAAACACCGTACGAGTTGTGGACTGAAAGAGTTCTCTCATTAAACTACTTACGTGTGTGGGAGAGCCCTACTGAGGCTAAAGTATTTAACTCAAATATTAGGAAGCTTGATCCTAAAACAGTAAATTATCATTTTATTGGCTACCCTGAAAAGTCAAAATATTTTCGTTTCTACTGTCCAAACAGATATATAAAGTTTATAGAAACGAGACACGCTGTCTTCTTAGAGGATGAGATGCTGAAGCGGGGCAAGGTAGCTCGAGTAATTGATCTTGAAGAGAAGCGGGTATATGCGCCCACTCCAATGATTCAAGAGCCATTTTTCTCACTACTTGTTGTTGTTGCACCGACAATGCAAGACACTGTAGTGCCAGCACCTGTTATTGTTTCTCCTGTAACAACAATGAATATGGATGATGAACATGTTCTTTAGAATCTTATAGAATTTATTGTCACACATGAGGGGGAGCAACAATAGTCTCAAAAAGAAAATGTACCAAATGAGAAGGCCCCGAAGAGGTCTCAAAGAGTTAGAAAATCAGCTATTCCTGATAATTATGAAATTTATTATACAGAGAAATTTCAAATGGAGGATGATCTCACCTCATTTGAAGAAGCCATGAAAAGTGAATATTCTTTAAAATGGCTTGAGACCATAGAAGAATAAATGATGTCCATGAAGGCTAATAAAGTTTAGGACATAGAAATAATTTCTAAAGAAGCAAAAATAGTAGGCTATAAATGGGTCTACAAAACAAAACTTGACTCCCAAGAGAATATAGAAAGATATAAAACGCGACTTGTGACAAAAGATTTTACACCAAAAAAAGATTGATTACAATGAAACCTTTTCTCCAGTCTCGTGTCAGGATTCCTTCAAAATCATGATGGCTTTAGTAGCACATTATAACTTAAAAATACATCAGATGGATGTAAAAAAGGCATTTCTCAATGAGAATTTGGAGAAAAATATTTACATGGCACAACTAAAAAGTTTTGTCCTGGAAAAAAATGAACGAATAGGATGCCACCTAAAAAATCGATTTATGGGTTAAAACAAGCTTCAAAATAGTGGTACTTGAAGTTTGATAGTACGATAAAAAAATTTAGGTTTAAAGAGAATATAAAAGATAATTGTGTTTATGCAAAGTTTAAGAATGGAAAATTTATCTTTATAATCCTGTATATGAATAATATCTTACTGGCTAGTAATGATGTTAGTCTGCTACTGAAAACGAAAAAGTTTTTGTCCTCAAATTTTGATATGAAAGACCTTGGTAAAGCTTCGTTCGTTCTAGGGATCGAAATTCATCGAGATAGAAATAAAAGGGTATTGAGACTGTCACAAAAGGTATACATAGAAAAAGTTTTAAAGAAATTCGGTATGCATAAATATAGTTCATTACCTGCTCTTATACTCAAGGGCGACAGATATGGAGATTTTCAATGCCCCAGGAACCAATATGAGATCGATCAAATGAAAGCGGTTCCATATGCTTCAGCTGTCGGAAGCTTGCAGTATGCTCAAGTGTGTATACGCCCTGACTTAGCGTTTGTTACCAGGTTATTTAGCAGATTTCAAAGCAATCCTGTAATAGAGCACTGAAAATTGGTAAAGAAAGTCTTGCGTTATTTGCAAAGAACGAAATGCCTCATGATGATATACAGAAGATCAGATTGACTCCATATAGTGAGGTACACAAATTCTGATTATACGAGAGATGATAGAAAATCGACATTTGGATATGTGTTCACTCTCGCAGAAAGAGCTATATCGTGGAAAAGCTCAAAACAAACCGTTATTACATCGTTCACAATGTATGTCGAGTTTGTAGCATGTTATGAGGCCACGGGGCATGTGAACTGGCTAAAGAAGTTTATACCCGGTTTAAAAGTGGTTGACGATATCAATAGACCACTTAAGTTGTACTGTGATAATGAACCAGCAGTAACATATGCCCACAACAATAAGTAGTGCTGTCAAACATATTGACATAAAGTACTATGTTATGAAAGATAAAGTTCGAGATCATGTCATAAGTCTTGAGCATATAAGTACCGTAAAAAGTTAGCGAATCCGCTTACAAAAGGCTTATCACCCAATGTGTTCAGAGAACATGTAGTCGGCATGGGTTTAAGAGAAAGACTATGATTACGGAACGAAAAGATGATCCAAAGATAAGTAACTATTTCAAAACAGAGAGGTGTATTGTAGCTGTTAAATCTATCGACGATGGAGCGTGACGATGAGACATATTCTATGCATTAATCTGTGATGGAATAAGCCAACTGAATCCAGCGCCCTGATCGGAGCGCCCGCCTTGTGGTTGGTGAGCCCCCGTTGCATAACGTCGTATAAAAGGAAAGATGGGAGAGCCGGAGCACGCACCACGAGGTTGGCCATCGTCCTAACCCCACCCAACATTCCAAAACTCTAGACCGATCTATGAGGGTGCGCTGTCAGCTACGAGATTCTCCATCACCGCTGCCACATCGCCCTCAGCATCGACCTCAATCGAAGACCCCTCTCTTCTTCTCCGACCTTCGCCGCCCGAGTGCAGACATCACCGACAAAGGAGAGAGATGGCAGGGTCTTCATCCTTAACGTCGGTCAGCTCAATGTCGGCCGGGCCGAACACCGAAGTAAAGCCCCACTGCTCCCCCTTTCGATATGCTCACAGAACCCCAAAAGAATCGATCCTACAGTGGAGACTGACATTCTTCGGAGCAAGCACGTCCCTTTCCATACTTCTACCAAAAGCATATGCGTAGTACAAACTGACCAATTCCATTCCCCACTTACCTTCCAGTCCACTACGACGAGCAAGGAATCTCTGAGGGATGAACGCGAACATCTCGACAATTCCTGCCACAATGTAGAGTGCTCCTTGGCCGAGCACCATCCCATAGAAGATGTTCAGCGATGTTGCGAGGTTTTTCTGGCTAGCATCAACTGCAGCATGATGGCCGAGACCGTAATAATCGTGTTCTAGAAGGCGCTCCAGTGCAATCACAACACGTAAGACTGCTGCTGGAATCTGTAGGTTGCCAAATGACACCACCACTAAAACATATAGACCATTAGATATGCGCACCGACATCGCTAACCCAGCAAACAAGCATAGCTGCAGAATCAGTCTACACCAAAATCTCTTTCTGGTGTCCAGAGCGCTATCCAATGTTCTTCTCATAATTATTGGGAAAACTACTCTGCTGATTGTGAGTAGAAGCACGGGAAGAAATAGTAGGATGAACACTATCCATATGGCCATTTCTTTTTCGGGTTTGAATATGAATATTGAAGAAATCATCGATAGGATTGCAACCAAGGGACTGCATATTGATATGGCATGTTGCAGTGATTTTGGGAGTAGTTTTAGAATCGACAGAAACATACCACAGTACAGGTGGAATCACAGTCAGTAGAATACTTTGGAACACAGGATCTCTCTTATTACTCGCGAGCCCAATCTGGTAGTTCGCAAGATTTGAAAGGCATACGATGACAATAAGCTCACTGCATCCAAGGCGTCTGAAGGCAACCTTGGTTTGGAAGAATAATTGGTAATCCAGTTTGTTGTTGCGACTGAACATCCTGAAGTGAAGTATGAAAAAGTTAATTAAACAAAAAGCACGGCAGGGAATGAAGCCACAAAACAAAGAAAATACGCATATAGATCTAAATTGCAGTTATTTGAAAAAAGAGAGAAGAAAAGAATCATGTTTGCCTTAAGAAAGGAATGGCTATGTGTACTAATGATGAGAATTAATAACTGATGCCTTAGCTAAAAGTGCAGTTTCAAAAACTCTAGTTGTTCAACTGTTTTAGACCCTCACAAAACATATGAAAAACCTATTATCTCCTCCAAGGGCTATATATAGATAGATGTGGAACTGGGGGTGGGGGTCGGCAGGGGCCATGGCCCCCTAATTTTCCAAAATTCATCGTAGGACCTCTCATTTGGCCCCTCGCTGAACTGATGAACAGCTAGGATATACGTAGGTATCTAATAGGAAATTATTGGTAAGCCTCTAATTCATTTATCCTACTAACAATATAATATTGTATGCACTACAAAAAAATAGAGTTTTGGTCGCTGAGTTTTAGTGACCAAGCAATTTAGTCAATAAAAATTGACAAATAGTAATCAAAATTTAGTTTTTATTTAGACACATATTTTTAGATACCAAGGTGTATGATTGTTAGTTGCTAAATATATTTAGTTACTAAGAATTTCATAGTTGCTATATAATTTTAGTGACCTCCATATACAACTATTAATCATTATGTATATAGTGACAAATTTTTAGTCAACAAAGTATGACCAAGATTTTTGTTGACAAAATACTATCTATCATGAGTTAAATTAGACATATAGCAACAAATTACTTTGGTGACAGAAAAAAAAAACATTTTTCTAGCAGTGATGGACGGAGATTTAGTTCATTTTGAGAGTTTTTGGCACATCCAACAATAAAAGATGACAAACATGCATTCTTATGAACAAGAAGACATGCCTATTTATAGCCTAACTAGGCAAGACACGAGCTGTATACGTTCGTTCCTGTCTAGTTTGCTAAGAAATCAGTAGGTCTAACTAGACCTGGCTCCAACTAATGTGGGCATCATGGCGTGATCTCCGTCGAGTGGCAGCGCCGGTGGTGTGGAGGAGACGAGAGATATGATCTCGTTTGACTTTGTCGCTTCACCTAATAATGAACCGTGATGAGTAATACGCTGACACTACCTCATAGATTGCGACGGTGTGTAGAGGATGTACGGTCTAAATTTAAGATCACACCTCGTTGGAGATGAAGCTGGCTAGAGTGAGAAACATATTGACCGACCCTCCCCCTAAATTTCTCATCCAGTTTCGCCACTGTATATAGACCACACATTCACCAGTCTAGATATCTGGGACTTCCTTAAAATGAAAAGTAAATTAAACAATCATCTAGAACTTGAGAAAGGAGAGTGTAGTGGCCTAGTGGTGTACCACTGCATACCTTATGGCTTCGAGGAAAACTATGACAGTTGCACACCAAAAGTCATGGAACCAGCTCCGATCTAGCACCGTCGGGTAGCCGCCTAGCAGGACGACGTTCGCCCATGTGAAGGCCAGGGTGCCGAGCGCGTTGCCGACCCTCTCAATGAAGGCGACGACGCGAACAAAGCCATTCAGCAGCTTCTCCGGCGTGGCGCCCTTATCATGCCCGGCTCGGTGAGGAGCCGGCATGCGGACGCGGTGCCACGGCGCCGCTGATGCTTTGCGCCATGGCTTGGACGCGCGACCTTTGACCCTCTTGTGTTTTTCCCCTCTTTTCCTGCGATTTCGGTCTAGACATCTCCTGTATATATAGGAGTAGCGGCAAAGCGGGAGCTAGGCAGGGTTTTACAAACCGGTGATAGTACAGTTTTTCACAGTGATGAAAATCAACTGATTAGTTGAAGAAACCGTCTAACTAACCGGTTTTACTGAAATGCTAAAATCGATCCATTGGTGAAACTGAATCGAATTGGTTTCACTGAACTTCACAAAAATCAATCAGTTTTCACTGATTTCTAAAACCCTGAAGCTAGCTGCCAGAACCTTAAACGCCAACTTATACAACTTGTACGATAATGAGCCATTGACTCCGACATTCCCACGGTCAGTCAATACACGACGGGTCACAAGCCCACATGTTCTTCGGCTACTCAGCATACTTGCAAGTTCCGGGAAGCACCCGGCGAAAAGACGTGGCACTGTCCCCTGACTGCTGCCGCCGGGCGCAAGCTCTCTAGGAGCTCGCGATGAGCCGAACTTTGGCGCTTGCTCCCTCGGTTTATGCGTAAGACCAGCTTTTGAGTTGGGGGAGGCCTCTGCAGCCTGATCATTTTGGTCGTCAGCAATTTGAAAGGAGCGGAGCGCAAAACTTTTTAAAGATAGACTCAAATCAGTTTCGCGTCTAGTCTCTAATATTGGGATAATATTAGGGATGAAGCCGGCGTGTGGTGTTCGGCGAGAGCAAAATTTTTAGCTGTGATCGTTAGACGAGTTAGTGAGTAATCTGTGTATTCCGAGTTGCGTTTGCAGGCCTGTTTTTGTTTTAGGCGGGTCATGCACATTGCGCTCAAGCGCTTTGTAATTATCTCTATTCCTTCTTATATTGAAAAGCCGGAATCCTTCCGGATCTTTAAAAAAAAAAAAAAGAGTTAGGGGAGGCGGGCCCAGTGTGAGAAAAAACTATGTTCAGGAGGCTATTTGGAAACAAGTAACCAAGTTGTTGAGCAAATTGGGCCATTGATCTGTTACGAGATTGAGGTGGATTGGCTTTAAGCCAAACACATTGCTCTCAGATCCTGATCAGCCCGCTCATCTGTCCATTTCAACTTACGGGCTTGCTTAATAAAAATTGAAAACTACTTATTGATGCTTTCGGGTATAAGTTATTTTAAATTTGAGGTGTTTGTCATGGATTGTATCATAATTCACTATAATCCAATACCAAAGCCACACCAAAGGGCAACAGGTGTACCAAGGGGACCTTTGTCTGGAGAAGGAAATTGGAAACGAGGCGCATTGCTCCAAAGAAAGAAACCTGCTTGGACAAGGACGGTCTACGGTCTTATGTAGTTCAAATTGGCTACGCCTCCATTTTTAAAAATATATACATATATTAGCTATCCTTGCTAATAACATTTTCTAAAAACTGTGGGCTAGCTGGGATAAAGTGGTCACCCAAAACTGTAACACCACTGCCTTAGGCGTGTCTGATTATTGAGCACTACCCTAAATTCGAAATCGTTTTTATTTGGTGCGCATAGGCACAAAAATCGTTGAGAGCATTTGGACTACATATGGACGTCCGGAGAAAGTTTTCATTGTTGAAGCATCTCGAATATACAGAAAAACTGCGTATATTTGTATTAAGAGAAGAAAGACCCTTACAAATTATATCACTACACTCCAGACTGAGCTGTGTGGTGAGTTTTACAAAAGGAAGTCTTATTTTATTATACAACAAATAGGGGCGCCACCTGATCACCAACAACAAAACTACAGCCCTATTTAACACAGCTTATTCACAGAAATAAGTAAAAACTATATCAAACAGCAGCTTATTAATTCAACACCTTTTCAGAATGAACTAATCAACTGTTTTTATCTGTAAAAATAAACTGCTTTTTTAAAAGTTACAGCCATACCAAACAAAGCATCATCCAAAAGTCAGGAAGCAGAACAAGGCAAATTGATAGCGACTGCTACTCCACCTACCTCTACCTTCTCAGGTGTCAATCCATGCAATCTTGTTTAACCCAAATACTGTATTACCGGTGGATGAATGTTGAACCCAAATTTAAAAAAGAATCAAAATCTCCCATCAGCTTACTAATCGAGCACCAAAACTATAACACAGACATGCAAATATGCTGCTCTTAAGTTCCACGGTCATGTAACTGATCCGTACACTGGGCATTCAAACAAGCAAAACTGAAGCCAATGCATCGTCTATAAAATGCTATGGTTACAAAACCACTTTCAATCTTCATCAGGTAACGTGGAGATTGGGTCCCTCTGCACCCTGTGTTTCTTTCGCTTGAGCTTAGGCAACGCCATTATCCAGGAAGGAACTTCACATCCTGAAGAAATCAGCACATTGGCGATGTTCCTTAAGAATGGCTTGTCCTCCTCCGTGAAGAATGTGATAGCCTCCCCGGATCTACCTGCTCTTCCAGACCTCCCTATAAAACAGGTAAAGCGAGAAAATTATGGTTGGTTCAACTGATAGAGATATACGAATATCAGAACTTCAGCAGCATTGTGCCTGCACCAGGTGCCTAAGGCTGGAAACAAATTTAAGTTTCCTTCAAAACTACTGATACAAGAAATCAACAAATAGCAAATGAATCATAATTAGTTAGTTAAACAATTCAAATTTTATTTCATGATCTCGTCTCGATACATAACCCATCAAATGTTCATCAGACGGGTCGCTAGACAAAACTCAGATATCTTACCTATCCTGTGAATATAGGCAGCAGCTGACTCTGGAAAATCGTAGTTTATCACGCAATTTAAACCTTTGAAGTCCATTCCACGGGCAATGACTTCTGTCGCTATCAGTACCCAGGTCGTTCCAGCTCTCAAGTTGTCAACAGCATCAAGACGCTGCAGCAAAGGAAACATAAAATTGAGAGCCCATGAGCCTAATGTAGAAAATATTAACTATAATCTAAAATAGTGCAAACATCTATAAAAAAATAACAATAGCACACAAAGCAATACCTGCTGTTCAGTGAGATCTGCATGAATGACATCAACTTTAATATCATCGAATGCCAGTTCTTTGTAAAGCTCCTTTGCCCTTTCTTTGCTTTGAACAAAGATCAATACTGGAGGATTGAGAGACTAGAATTCAAAAAAGTTGATTAGCAACAAATAATAAACTCCTAAATGTACAACAAAAAATCTTTTCTTTAGCAATATGATCAGTTAGAAAATTTAAAAAATTTATTAAAAAATGATCCCTATGACCAGTAAAAAGGTCCAAGTCTGACTTCGTTATCCATATCTGTGTGCTGTTTGTGTTTAATTGTTACACTGAATTCTGGTTTGTTGGTTCAGCATTAGCGGTGCAATCTACACACCCTTAATACTCCAATAACATCGGACATGTGAATATTTTTAGCACAATTCTGACATGTGAAATGTCATTTATCTACAATTCCAAATTCCTTGGTTTTAACTACTCATCAGTGAGAATCATGAAAGTGTACCAAGTATATGATATATGGGAATTATGGAGACACGAGAAGAAAATGATCTACATACCTCTTGAAAGCTCTGGCGAAGAGCAAGCAACTTCCCCTTCTCGGTTCCAGCAAAAATCAACTTTTGCTTAATCAGCGAGGAGGCTGAGTTCCTACAGGTTGAACAAGCAATAACAAAAATAATCAATGACACGGACATGTTTTAGGTTCATACTAGTACAAAGATACTCACTTTCTTCCAATAATGACTCGAACAGCATCGTGCATTATTGTCCGTGCAAGCTCCTCAATTGAATCGGGCAGTGTGGCACTGAACAAAGACCTGATTATTGAAGGATTCGAACATGCTGCGACAACTGAATCAATCACTTCAACAAACCCAAGCTCAAAAAGCTTATCAGATTCATCCAACACAAGGTGCTCCACACTGCAAAATGAAGTTCTTGAATGTTCAAGATTATGATGTATAGTGCTGAAAGAAGCAATTCATAATTCCTCCATAATTTGATATAATACAATGATAATTAATAAGAATAAGGCACAAGGTTGATAACTATGATAAAAAGTATTAAAAAAAACTACAATTTATAAGGACTGGCCATGAAAATATTGCTGATGTGGAACCCATGCAGTCACAGAATAAAGCACCAAAACATTGAAGCTATGATCACATACCTCCTTAAATCAAGGTCTCTTTTCCGTACAGCATATTCCAAACGCAGCGGGGTGGAAACAAGGATATCACAGTGCATATCCTTGAAATTACCAGATTTTGAGAGATCTTTGGTCATTAATTTGATACAGTATTTCCTTCTCCCTGCCAGCTTCTTGCACACTCTCACAGTTTGTGCAGCTAATTCCCTTGTTGGGCAAAGAACCACAGCTCTAACACCGCCTTTAGACCCTGGCTATTAGAACAGTACTCATCATGAAACAAACTAACCACTAGAGACAAAATGGCCCAATGTTGTGAAGACAAATACCTTAATTTTCATGAGAATCGGAAGCAAGAAAGCCAGAGTCTTGCCAGATCCTGTAGGCGCACAAGCAAAGCATTCCCTACCCTGAAGCAAGCAATGCAAGATAAACCACCATAAACAACTAAAGAGTTTCACAGGGACTGAATATGAAAAGAGTTTAAATTCACTCACCGAAAGAAGAATTGGAATTGCCTGCCTTTGTATTGGTGTAGGTTCCTGAAAACCAATGTTTGACAAGCTCCTGACCCAATAGGAACAACAGCCATACCTAGTGCATTATGAAGTAGGCAACATTATCCACTTTAGTAATTCCATAACAACCTGAAGTTTTTTGAACATAATAACCTGAACTTGATCCGGTACAGCACACACAACTTTAACTAGTATTCTTATACTCTTGAATGATTGAGAATGCTAACCTTGACTCAAGTTCTTTGAAACTCTCAAGTGGTGCTGGAACATTTTGACCAGAAATGTGGATGTCAAACTTCTTCCGAAGAATGGCAGCTCTCTGGAGACAGAAAAGGCAAATTGCAATCATGAATAATCGGGAAGAAACATTGCTGTGAAATTTTGCAAATTTTAATCACGAAAATAGTACATCTATGCTCCAAGCTATCGTCCTTGCTAAAGCTTTTCAGATACAACTTTTCAGTACATGCTATACAGGAAAGAATTTCATTCAAAAAATTGACCAATGACCATGCTAAGAACAGTTCAATGCAAAACGCTCATTACCTCGATTTCCCTCTCCATCTCCTTCCGCCGTCTAACAACCTCCGAGTCCTCATCCTTACCTGTCTCCACCTTCTCAGGCTCAAGCCCGAGCTTCTTATCCGCCAATCCCTTGAACACACTGAACCCCTCCAAAACATCTGCAGCACAGAAATACACGCGACTGAATCAAACTGCCAACTCAATCACAATCCAAGCAGCAACCATCTGAGACGGGCCTCACCAGAGGATTCGGCTGCTTTTTCGATCCGCTTCTTCTTAGCCTTTTTCGCCTTGGCCTTGCTCTTGCTCTTGCGCTTCCGCTTGTTCTCCGAGGAGGGCGCGGAGTAGGTGGCCGCCGCAACGGTCGCGGGAGGAGGGCCTTTCTGAAACCGAGCGAAGTCGGCGGCGAATCTCTTGCGGTCGAAGTGGGTGCCGGCGAAGAGCCCCGATGAGAGCTTCGCCTCCGCCATGGCTGAGGGCTCGCCGTAGCCGCCGCAGAAAACCTTCCACTGTAATAAACCCTAGACAACTTCACTTCTCTACTCCCTCGTTACTCGTTCGCTGAGTTGGTCCCACTTGCAGCGTAACGTAGAGCTGTGTTTGACGAGGCCCCACAGTGCAGAGACTGAACTCGTTAATCCTACGCCACGTGGGCCGATGACGTAGTCTCAAAATGCGGATAAGATTCGCTCGCCTGGTTTTCTACGGCTGCGATTAGGTCGCGAGCAGTGTCGGCGATCCAGATCCTTCATTTGTGCTAAGAGAGTATGACAATACGGGCCCACCGCATCGATGATGGGGCGTCCATTTCCTTCCCTTCCCTGGCATCCTGTTCTTTGCTTTGCCCGTTTCCGCCACTTGCCTCTCCGTGACGCTGCCGTAGGGAGGCGAACAGGCGAAAAAATTTCGGCGCGCAATCTTCCCCTCCATTCCCGCGCCGTTAATCTCGTGCTCGCCTGTTGATTCGCCCGAGATGATAATCCCCTGGGGCGGGGTGGGCTGCTGCCTGAGCGCTGCGGCGCTGTATCTCCTCGGGAGGAGCAGCGGAAGGTGGCCGATTCCTGGCATGTTCTTTCTTTAATTTCTTATTATTACGCGTGTGATTGCTGGGGATTTTTTTAGGTTTTCATTTGGTTCCCTTGCACAGGGATGCGGAGGTTCTGCGGTCGGTGGCGAGGGCTGGCAGCATAAAGGATTTAGGTTAGTGACTAACTGGTTAGGGTTAGGCTCAATGTGGTTAAAATATGTAGCTTATGGAATTATGATGTTTGATCTTATGTGATCTTGATGTTATTGTGTGATAATGTTTAATGAGGTCTTTTGTAGATTAAGCGACAGATCAGTTGACCAGATGAGTTACACTGTTTTGATTAGCAATCAGTATGGGTGTAGATTAGTATGCTGACAGATTTACACTGACAATCGACTCTTGTCTGATTTGTGCACAAACAAGAATATAGACTATTTAGTATTTTCTTACTTTTGTAACTGTGATTTTACTCATGCAATTCCAAGACAACAATCTCTGTTCTTGGTTAAAATGTATGCACTCCAAGTTTGTCAGCTTTGGCAGATTTGGCAATTGAAGATTAGTGTTTTAAAATTTTCTACAGTAATGGGGTCTAGAGGAAGAATTTAATCTCATTCTGTGTATTTATTTGACATAAGTTATCGGTAATTTTTATTGATGAAACATATAAAAAGATACTAACAATTGACATGTCTATACCATCTTGAGCAGCTGCTATCTTGGATAGTG
Organism: Zoysia pacifica; assembly: GCA_001602315.1. Taxonomy (NCBI): domain Eukaryota; kingdom Viridiplantae; phylum Streptophyta; class Magnoliopsida; order Poales; family Poaceae; genus Zoysia; species Zoysia pacifica. Next base: position 49,946 of record BCLH01001928.1, read on the forward strand.
CAAGTAAGGTACTGCCACTTGTAGTAGCAGTCTCTGGACGAGTTGGTTCAGACACGCCACTTATATGTCAACAGAGTGGCATGAGAGGTGTAATTGTGGAGGAAACGGTAGCTACTGATTTCCTTTTTCACCAAATTGTTTTCTTAATGTGATGAGTGGATGGTTTTTTATTCATGCTTAAACTTTTCTTTTGTAGGCAGAACAACACTTCCTGAAGCACAATGATGCTGGATCCTGGATTCAAGATTCTGCAGTGATGCTCTCTGTTAGCAAGGAGGTTCCATGGTATCTGGTAATGGGATACTGTAGATTTTTGTCATCATTTTCTTCGCTTATGTAACTACAATCTGTTCAATTCAGCTTGGATTTGAGCTCGCACTGTTATGCATTCAATCTTGGGTTTATCATTAAAGCATTTAGATTGAATACATATTTAAAAACTATCAGGTTGCAGCTCAGGATGATAATGAACATGGTAATTCTAGATTATCTATGTGAATCCTTTTTGCATTTAACAAAAAGGTTCTGAAGCATATTTTTTAAGTTGATTGCTTATCTAACCTTTAAGTTGTGAATAGGATGATGGTACTGGACGTGTCTTTGTGGTTGGTGCTCGTGCTGCAGCTGGCTTAATCTTGACAGTTGCCAGTGAGGTTTTTGAGGAATCAGGGCGAACACTTGTACGTGGAACTCTAGATTATTTACAAGGATTGAAGGTTTGTCTAGTTGCATCATCCTTAATGCCAATGCTTAGGGAAATACAATTAGTAAGAAGCAATATTCATCGTAGATGCTTGGAGTAAAGCGGACTGAAAGGGTTCTTCCAACTGGAACCTCATTGACAGTTGTTGGTGAGGTAGTATTTGTATCTCTTTTTTCTAAAAGTATTTGTAGCTTTAATTTGGCTGTGTTATGTTGCATTGTTTTATTTAATCTGAGTTCTCCATTCTGATGTATGATCAGGCCATTAAAGATGATGTTGGAACCATTCGAATTCAGCGACCACACAAAGGGCCATTTTATGTGTCGCCAAAAAGCATTGATCAACTTATTTTGAATCTTGGAAAATGGGCCAAGTATGAAGAGTCATTATAACATTCTTTCTCTTAGTTGAGGTCTTTCTGTGCTGATAGTGTGCTTGTCTCTAACAGGTTGTACAGGCTTGCTTCCATGGGCTTTGCTGCATTTGGTGCCTTCCTTCTTGCAAAGCGTGCCCTACAGCATTTTCTGGAAAGAAAGCGGCGGCATGAACTGCAGAAAAGGTACACCTTCAAGTCCAAACTCTTAACATCAACTCTTTCCAAACATGTGATCTTAGAATGCATGTGGCCTTCATTGTCCTGATTTATTGTCTTGTCTGAGAATTGCTATATGTTTACCTTTGTATGCCCATCAGTTGAAAATAACGTCACAAATGCAACTTGTAGTTGATATATTTCTTCAGTAGAGACCACATGCAACTGAAAAGGGTGATACTAAGGGGAAAAAAAAAAGGAGTTCCTGTTTGCATTGTAATCTCACATTAAACTAGTACCCCTGCACTCGATTGATTTTAGTGAGCACAGAAGATTCTGATATTGCTTTGTCCTTATAGGGTTCTCCATGCAGCAGCACAAAGACAAGCTAGAGAAGCTGAAGGTGATTTAATTTGCCCTTCTTCTTATGGACTGTTTATGCCGTATTATCAATTATGGGCTCTGTTTAACCATTCTTGTGTGCTATTTTCTTCAGGGGGCAATGGGAAATCGGACACAGAGCCTAATAGTAAAAAGGATCAATTAGTGCTGGACATATGTGTCATATGCCTTGAGCAAGAGTATAATGCTGTTTTTGTGCCGTAAGTATATTACATATTCCACAACATGGCTATTCTTTGTTGAGAATGGTACAAAACTGTGCCTTCTCTTTTACCCATTCTTCGCAAGCCAACATTTTTTATTTCACTGTGACATGCTGACAAATTCTTGCATTACAGCTTCCTACAGTTGTGTTACTATGTGGTTATTATATAGACAACTCACTCTGTGATATTATGACATGCTTTGTAATCTTGATAAGAGCTTGAGCAAATATTGAAATTGCATATACTCATTCATTTTCAGCCCTGCTTGTTACTAGATCTGCTGTAATTGTTGTCCCCCTAGAATGGTTCGCTAAATCATATGTTGTACAGGTGTGGTCACATGTGTTGCTGCATGGCCTGCTCGTCGCATTTGACAAACTGCCCGCTTTGCCGGAGAAGAATCGACCAAGCTGTGAGAACGTTTCGCCATTGACGGTTCTCTGTGTTACATAAACTCTGGTGTATTTTCTTGTGTTTATGGGTGTTCAGCTGAACACCCAGGGATATTGTATATCTTTTTTTATAATATAAAAGTAAGTATGTGTTATTGTGTCGAGCCTTCTGCCACGTGTAAAACATCATATTACTGCTTTACTCTTTCCGTCACAATAGAAGTTTATTTTTATCTTTTGTTATTGACTACAATTTTGACCTGATAAATTTAATTAATGTTAATAACATGAATTATATATATTATGAAAGTAGTTTTTTTGTTGAATTTAAAAGTACCAATACTATGTTTTTAAATTTAATTGAATTTAAAAAAATCATTAATCAACGTGTCAATTAATAAAAGTTAGAAATAAACTTTTACTGAAATGGAGAGAGTAGTTTTCACTTCCATATATGTTATCCCTCGTGCAATGAAGAATATGTTAAGAGTCATAAGCGCAGCACCATAACTAACCAACGCTGTAGTGCAAGGATTTAGCTTACACTTGCGCCGATTCTTGATGACCTGAGCAATTCCCTGCAAACGAGAATAGGTCGCTCCTACGGGAATTGAAAGGTCCAGTCCGGATCCGGCTCCTCTCAAGGAATGAACAAAATTCACCCTACTGTAGCAATACTATAATAAAAAGAGAGGGAATGAACAATCCGATAAACTAACAGTGTAGCAAGTCACTGTTTGTGCGTACTGTATAACGAAAATGGACTGTTCACCGAATACTTTAGCGATAGATCTCAACTGTATAGATTTCTGATCGAACAGTTAAAAAGAGGACCAAATTCTGGCTACAGTGCATCCTCTGAATTTGTGGTCGAACGGTTAAAGGGATCGTCTGCCGAGCGGCACTGTCACTGCCGTGTAGACCTCTGCCGAAAACCTAATCTGGCTATCCCGTCCGGCACCGGATTCCCATTCCCAATCCCGCCTCTCTGCCTCTCACCGATTCCAATCTTCCGTTCCCGCCGCGGCGGCCCCCTCCAGCATCCCCGGCGCCGGCAAGGCCCACCGGCCTTCGGCCGCCGCTGCTATTCCCATCTCGCACGAGTCGCACCCGTTTCTCTTGGCTTCGCTGTCTTGCCATCTTCTTCTTTCACTTCGGCGTGAAGCTCCCTAGGCCTCCTCCCGCCAGCACCGCCGGGCCGGCGACCTCTCCGGCTATCCCTTTTCAGTCGTTGGGTCGCTAAATCCCCCAACATCCCGAACCCCAATTCCAACGCTGATTGACCTCGCCGGAGAAGACAAAAACTCGTCGCTCGTCGAAGAAAGAAGGTGCACGACTCTCGAAGCTATCTACAGTACATAATTCGATATTTTGTCTTCCTGTTTATTTGACGACAGAGATAGATGGCAACTTTATCATTTTATCGTTGTTTCGTTATACTAGGGATGAATCATAGCGGAAGGTCCAGAATCGTCCGCGGCAGAGGAAGGAATAAAAGGAAGTGGACAGCAGATGAAGATGAAGAGCTTGTCAAAGCATTGTACGAGGTATCTGCGGACCCCAGATATAAGGTCGAAGGAGGGGGCTTCAAGAACTGTTATTCGCAAGGCATAGAGAGCATTCTTGCACAGAAGCTTCCTGGCCGGGGTATTAGAGCCAGCCCTCATGTTGAGTCTCGATTGAAAGTGATGAAGCGGAAGTACTACTCCATCAAGGATATGCTAGCATTGCCAGGCTTCTTTTGGGACGACGCAAGAAAGATGTTACAATGCGACAAAAACCGATACAATGAATATTGCATAGTAAGTCATTCAAAGTATTTTTGGCACTAGTATATTTTTCCTAAATGTGGTTTCTGTTTGACATTTTTATATGTTGCAGGATCATCCTAGAACCAAGGGTCTGTATGGTGTCCCATTTGTATATTTTGATACATTTGACGCAATATATGACAAGGACAGATCCAGGAGAGAAGGGCAGGAGGGCTCTGAGGAAGCAATCGCTGATACAGAGAATGAAAATGCAAATGAAGTTGGAGATGTGGAAATGGAAGAGGATGGGATGTCTATGGATCCATCCTGTCAGTCTGTGGCCGCAACATTAAGCTCTAAAAATCAGAAGAAATATATGCATGACGGGAAAATGTATAGGACTGAATCAAACTCCCCTTCTCTGGACATGTTCAAGGATGTGCATGGTTGCTTCCAGAGTTCCATCCAGCATGTCAGCACTATGGCAGCAGCAATGGAACTGTTCAAGGATGTGGAGAATCATTTTCAAAGTGTGGTTCATCATGCTGGTGCAATGGCAGCAGCAATGGATCAGTTCAAAAATGCACATGATCGCTTTCAGAGTGTTGCTCAGCATGTTAGCACCACATCAGCATCAGTGGACCGGTTCAGTGATGCATATAATCAATTCCAGAGTATTGCTCAGCAAGGCAAAGCGATGGCAGCAGTGGAGTGTGATACTGATATGAAGGACAAGTCAATCTGTGAAGAGCCCCAAAGAAAAGCCAAAGTAACAGCCATTGCCGAATTACAGAAACTTGGCTTTACTGGAAGTGAAGTGGTTACTGCCGCAAGCATTTTCGCGAAGGAGCCAAATCAAATGGACATGTTTTTAGCACTCCCAGAAATCTACAAGAAGGATTACATACTCCAGATGCTTACCTGTATGTATGCACACATCTCACTTCATTCAAACCTGATGTCTTTAGCGGTTCATTTTGATCTAAACATAGTGTGGGCAATTTGCAGCATGCTTCATCTTCTGATGCATATGTATGATTGTTTTGTTAGTTTTGATTTGATTGTATGGGCTTTTGCATTCAAATGGGAAACTATAGGTTTTTGGTTCAGCATTCACATCCGTTCCCGCCTGCATATGTTGCCTTCTTGTGACTGTATGCAGAAACACGATCACCCTGGCCTATCACTGTTTTAGTTTGCTCCATTCATGTATAGTTGATTGTTGCTTGCCTCTTCCAGTGTTTGGGTTGGTCTGCTGCTCGCTTCTTCCATGTGCTAGTAATATTTTTGTTTTGTTAGACTTAGATCACTTCACCATGCTATTCTAGTCTGCAAGAACGTTGCTTTTAGTTATGTACGTTATGCTGATCTTGCTTGCGCCAAAATGTAACCTCCTTGGTTTTCTTTGCTGGTCTTTATATTGGTTATTGAAGCAACTGTTATTCTGCAAGATGGAACTGGATGAGCCAGTATCTTTCTGTCACTTGAACCTAACTCTCATCGCGTTATCTTTTGTTTCAGGTGGGCATCCTATCCAATTTTCAGTTGCTTAGTTGGAGTCCTTGGAAACAAATTGACTAGAGATTTGCAGAGAGTTTCAAGGAAAGCTGATTATGTCCGGCGTGTGATCTTGATCATGGCAATTCGGTTTAGTTTGAGATGTATATAGCGTCCTTTTCAGCAATCCAAAGGAAGGAACGATTGATGGGATAAAAAAACGTGTATGCCGCGCACGCACTGCAATGCGTCAAAATTACAATGCCTAGTTTCGATGTTAACTCTGTTAGTTTTCTGATCTACGGAAAAAAAAAATTTCTTCCAATCACGCATTACATATGTACATCCTCAAGATGTCATGAAACTAGTTGATTCCATAGACAAAACACGTAGGCCTAGCGGCAATTTGAGCATGAACACATCACCTCATGACTTATGTGAAGATATATAAACACATCACCCCAAGCACCATGAACACATCACCCCATGACTTATGTGAAGATATATGAAGCCAGTTCCAGTGGAAAGAAAGTCAAAGGAAAAACAGTGCAATTAACCGAAATAGCAACAAAGTTGATGCTTAGGTTGCCGGCATTAGATATCAACAAATACAAAAAGAAAATAAACTGGAAAGGTGTCCAAGTTGTTCCTTGACAATATTATTTTTTAAATCAAATGCGACATCGTCTGGATGGTATCTGCGGAAGCTCACTCCTTTTTCCCGATCCCATGAGACATGTTGTAAACTCCACGACCCTGTTAGGAAACAAGGTATATATCAGCGGGTGAATATAGAAAAAAGGGAAAATAAAGTAATATTAGGATAGGCTGAAAGTAAAACTCACAATCATGAACATGCTCGAGGCAGCAAGTGCAAGTGGGATGGCAACAGAGGTGATCACATCGTAACGACCCTTCAGGTAGGTGTGCTTGGTCAAGTTCTGAAAGTAGTTCTGCTGCTTGAAGACCCTCTCACGCGGCAAGAATGGCGCTTCTGTCATCCTGCAATAAGAGCAAATAGCTTAGATTATTAGGAGCACAATAAATCAAAGAACTAACTACTCCTGCACTAATCTTCAAACGGTGCAGCGTTAAACACTCATGATTTCTATACAATTAGAACCGTGTGGTACATACCTGCTCCAAGATTACAATCCAAATCCAAGCAATTCATGATTAAGTTTTGATTTGTTAATACTTCGAACCGAGTGATAAAATCGCACAAGTAGTAGATGCCACATCGGGTGGAGGCCAGAGCCGGTCGGCTAGTCGCTAAAACAGACGGTTTACCGTCAGTTACAGTTTTCGAGAAAAAACCGATAAGGTGGAAAACCGCGAAAACCGAGCACAACCTTCTGCTCCTACCGAGCAGCGTCACATCGCATCGACCACGATTGAGAACAAAAACATGGGCGCATCATGCGAGCGCCAGAGAGATCAAGGACATGACAATCCATTTCCCGCGATCTCCTCACGAAGTAAAGTACGAATCCTCCGCCCACTCCGGACTCCTGGACCGATTGGCGCGCGGGACGATGGGCCAGGTCTGAGACGACAGGAAAGGAAAGGAAAGAGAGATCGCGCGTACCTGGCGACGGAGGGGTCGATGCGGTTGCCGGCGGCGGAAGAGTGGGGATCTGCGGGAGGCAGCGGCTGACCTGAATGACGAGAGGAAAAGAACAGTCTGGGGCCGCGGCTTTGTGGTTGTGGGTACATGCATGGGCTCGAATGGGCACCAATTATGGGCCTTTACCAGGTCCACATACAGGCCCAAGTAACTATACCTTTTTTATATAATCCATTTTTTCCAATTTGCTGGTCCTATGCTCCTATAGCATTCTCTGATAACAAAAAATTATGTTTTCCTGGGAAAAAATAGCGTCCATCCGTTCTTAAAAAATTACCGTTAGGTTTTCGTTTATTTGGACAAAATTCTTGTCCTAACGAGGGGGACTACTATCGCAAACTATTGTAGAGAAAAAAAAAAAGGTAAGATGGGTCAGCAGGACCAGTAAATGGAATACCTGACAAATCCACGACTGTGTCCAAAACTTCAGATAGCATTCTGGTGTAAGGTACACAGATAAATTGGTGCTCTCAAAACAAAGATGCCCTTCCCTATTTTTGGGGATTATTAGAAAAAAAAAATGTTACAATCCAATGCCCTCTCGATTTGATGCTGCGAAAACTACCTCAGCGCGCACAACAGAAAGCGATAATGCACAGCATATATCCCGAGGCACTGATTCTTGGGGGAAGAAGACTGCCCATGTGAGCTCTTGCAGATTTTAGTGCAGCCAATATACTAACCAAACGACAGCAAGGCACATAAATCATACAAGCATAGCATTTGCAAGAACGCAAAGACTTGAAAGCAGATTGACACATAGCCACGTGCCATTTGATATCATTGAACTACAGAGTTTACAGTGTTCACACATATCCGTGATATAAAGAACCAACCTTCATTGGTCAAATTACAGTATCCTGCATGAGTAACGAAAGGTAAGAAATGTAGAAATACAATTGACACTATCATACCGGCATGAATAACCGGGACTCGTAATCAATCGTCTTCAATATCCCAGCTCAAATCCTCATCGTCTTCAGGAACACTCAGCCTCTTCCGTAGCTCCTCTTTCTGAGCAGGGCTTGAGCCGTGGGCTGTGCCCTTCTTTTCTTCATGCTCTCCAAGGTCTTCAATTTCATCCCATTCAAGATCCTCATCCTCCACTGTCGATCTCTGTCTAGACACTATTGAGTAATCACTATCCTTGCTTGAATCACTAGCCTCATGTTTTGCTCCTTCTTTCTTGTCACCTGATTCTTCAATATTCGACTTGGAAGGCACTTCCTTTTGTTCCTCATCCACTACAACCAAAGAGCTACCAAGGACCCCAGGTTGTGGCTCATCAGCATCCTTCTTTTCCTTCTCCAAACGAGGTTTCTCCTCGTCAACATTCTTATGCTCCTTCTCCAAAGCGTCGGTGATTTCTTCTTTGACGTTATGTTCTTCCACCACTCGCTCATTTTTTCCCTCATCCTCGTGTTTGATTTCCTCTTTGATCGGCTCTTGCATTGCTGGTGACTCCTTTGGATCCTCTTTCTCCTGTTCTTCCTCATCCTCATCATCCACCTCCCAGCTCAAGTCCTCCTCTTCATCCTGAGCAATCACACGCTTCACAAGCTTCGCCCTCGCATCCTCCTGCTGCTTCAGCTTATGGACACGGTAAAAGTACCTAGCCCAGAACACCTCGCTCTCCACGGTGTCCGGAACGAGCCTGTCCGCCATGGCTTCCAGCGCGTCACTCTCATAACACAAGGCCTCGATCTCCTCCTTCCTCTCGTCCAAACTAAACGCCTTGCTCCACGCGGCGAAGTCTTCGGCATCCTCGGGATCGGAGGTGAAGGTGGCCGGATCCGCCTGAAGCGCGCGCAGCTGCCCTTCGAAGCGGCTGTACCGGACGCGGCCGGGCGCGGAGCTGGGCTCGGACTCCCCGCCGTCGGAGTGCGGCGCGGAGGACGACGGCGCGGCGGCGACCTGGGAGAGCGCGTCCTTGCCCTGCGCGACGATGTCCGCGAGCCCGTCAAGCGCGTGAGCGGAGGACGGGAGCTCCCGCGCGGCACGGGCGGCGGACTCCCGGAGCACCTCGGTCTCGCGGCGCAGACCGGTGCTGAACTCGGCGAGGTCCCGGCGGTAGGTCTCGAGCACGGTCTCGGACTGGGAGGTGAGCGTCTTGAGCAGCCCACCGAAGCCCCACCCGCCGGCGGCGTCGGCGGGCGGGGAGGCGGGGGATCCGGCGGGCTCCGGATCGGGCTCGGCGAGGATGGACTTGAAGAAATTCATGGGGGGTTGGGGGCTGGATCGGAGGGAGAGTGCCGTGTCGGAAAGACGAGACGTTTCGTTCGTGGGGAGGGCAGCCTTCGCTTTCGCTTGGGCCTTTTGGTGGGTTGGTTGATCGCCGTTGCGGAGAAGCCGGGATTCCAGTCCACGCATGCGTGCGCAGGGTTGCCTTGTGTTGTTGCACAAAGATGGTCGGCTTGGGTTGCCGGAGGCCTGCCTGAAACGACATTCCTCCCGTGTGCCATGTACCGTCGCTCATGAGGCTTCAGCGGCCTCTTTTCTCCCTATCCAGTGATTTTTAACATGCTGGCATTATTCAGGTCACTTGCATTTGAAATAATTCTGTAATATCATTATGCTTCATTTTAACAGTATCTTAAAAATATGAATGTGTATTGTTTGTATTCATTTTAATAAAATATTAAAATATCAAGTATCTAATAAAGATTGTTCTTGCGAAAAGAGTTTCATGGTAGAAAAAACGCTATCAGTGGGCTCTAACCAAATCTTCATCGGCTACTCAGAGATGGAGATTAAGAACCCAAATTTTTTTTTTAGAAAGTCGATTTCAACCTTTAAATCGAAAATAAGGACAAAATCATCCATTTCTCTGTACCCGCTGTAAAACACTCGCCGCCAAGCTTTCTGGAATTATAGCCACAGTGAGTTGAGGCTTCGTCAAAATACCCATCAAGATGTTCGATACCGCTAAAATGCCCATAAAAATATGCACTCGCCTCTATTATGCTCATTTCACTTTTCAGGGATGAAAATTTCTTCCTCCTCCGGCGAGGCCAGGCCAGCAGGATGTCGCGAAGCCGGGTCTTGTCCTGGTCATGCTCCACTGGTGGACCCAAGGCCCGGCGAGCCTGGGCGCCTGCCCGGGCTCCTGCTCGCACTCAGTGCTCACGCTTCTTCAGTCTTATGCCGTTGGCTGCCCATACGTATATGGTGCCTTGTGGATTTAGGAACATCGCTGAACGTCACAGCTTAACTAACCATCGCGTTCTGAGAATTAGACTAGTATCCACCTGGTTGGCTGCTCTGCTCGGCGGCACCTAGATTGTGACTCCAATAAATCAATTAAATCTCAAGGACGCTTCTGCTCAATGAATGGCATAGGAAACGGAAGCTCAGCCAAACTTATTGATCTTTCCTCTTTCTTAAGTCTTACTGAATACTTGTACTTGATTGACAGGTTGTTTGATTATCTGTTCGTAAATGGACCAGTCACTGGTGCACTAGCTATTTGCTTATCTATGGTCGGGTGACTCAGGTCTTTTGAAACGAGATGTTTCTCGATTGACATAAGAAATCAACTTCATGAACGTGATGGTTGCTAAATTGAAAGGGAACTATTTAAATCAGTTGATGAAGCTGTTATTTTTTTCATTATTTGAAGACTAAGAATCAGAAAATACAATTATCTCGTACCTGTAAACTTGCATAATGTCTCATTTCGATAGTTATTGTAATTTTTGGTGATAAATTGCTATCTATATTTGCTTAATATATTGAATGATTCTAGTTTCAAAAATATTACAGTTATCTTCTCTTCTTATGTTAGTGATTGATATATTTACGTGACCTTATTATCCATTGACTCCACAAAATTTTTGGGTCCACCACTGTCGTGCTCTATGTAGGAGTTGGCCCCTGCCATCCGGCAGCTGGATGACTTGTGAGACAGGTGTCAAATTAAAGTTGAAATACAAAATGCGTCCTCGACCAAGTGAACTGCTGCCTTGGTCACGTACGGTGATAATATGAGGCAGATTTTAAAAGAGACTCAAATAAATATGAACCGTTGATTTGTGTTGATTTTGGGGCTTAATTGTTCTTTTACCTTTTAAAAGATAAAACATTTTTAATAATTATTAATTATTGAATATATTTAAAATTTTATTAATGAGTTTTGGTAGGTGATAGTAATTAAAAACATATTTTTTTATACAATCAATGATTGAGATTAAATTTGTGTATTACCTCTTAAGAGGTGAAACAATATTACCTGGTATATTTTAAAAATACTCTAATATGATGCACGTTGAAGCGAAGCGGATCAATGACGGCTCGAAAAAATTGCAAGAACTAACATATAATCTGACACTAATACATGCTTTGTCCTAGCTAATAAAGCTCTTTCCTACGTACCCCAGTAATGAACGAATCATAGAATAATGGCACTTGCTTGGTCGCGTTTTCTGTTCCTCTCTCTCTCCGTTCATATAAACAAGAACATGCCCTTCGTCAGGGCAAACCCTAACAATCTCTTTACATGCGCCTTGCTCATGAGCCCCGATTCAACAATTAAATTCCCTTTCGTTAATTTCGAATGAATTCCCGAGCTTCCCACGATCGGATCGGAGTTCGTCGCGTCACATTTCGCCGCAAGCTTGCCCGTCCCGAATCCATCTTCGTCACCGGTCGACACGCGCCTGCCCCTTGGAGATGCTCGCTCTGTTCGTTCTGCGGCGGCGGCGGCGGCGGCGGCGCTTGGCTGGTTCACTCCTCGAGCGCGGTCGCCGAGGCCTTGAAGAGGTCGTAAGGCGCCCAGAGGTAGTCGACGGTGCAAGGCTTCCGCGCGTCGAGGCGCAGCCACGGCTTCCCCTTGCCGCTCCAGTGCAGGAGGCTGATGGGTCCCGGGTGCAGGCTCCGGCACTTCCCCTCCACGTTGTCGCCTCCGAGGCCGTGCTGGTTCCAGCGGTGGTCGACGGGCTTGATGTCGCCGGCGAGCACCAGCAGGAACGGCGGCAGCGAGCCGAGGTGGTAGATCCGTCTCCGCTTCTGCACCGCCATCCACTCCTCCACGCGCCGCGTGTACCCGCCGCTCCGCCACCTCGCCACGTCCATGACCATCACGCCCGTGTTGAAGTAGCAGGGCCGGCGGTCCCGGAACGCGGCGCGCAGGCCGGCGTCGGCCCAGAACGCGTCGGTAAAGTACTTGGTGAAGTTGGCGTGGCAGTACTCCGGCGCGGCCACCACGTGCGAGTCCCCGAGGTCCACGGACCAGAGCTTCCGCACGTCGTCCACGACCACCACGTCTGAGTCGAGGTAGATGACGCGGCGCACGTCGGCGGGCAGCGTGTCGGCGAGGTAGATGCGCGCGTAGTTGAGCGGCTGGTCCAGCGCGTGCCGCACGGACCGGGAGATGCGGCCCCGGACGCGCGCCGGGTCGAAGCGGTACACGCCGGGGTCCAGGTACGGGAACGTGGCGATGATGGCGGCCAGCGGGTCTGTCTCGCCGCTGTCGCCGCCGTTCGAGACCGCCGCCGCAACGAGGAAGTGGAACGCCAGGTTCTCCGGACACGCCGTGTGCTGCAGGATGGAGAACACGGCGGCCACGGTGCCGCGGAGGTAGTTGGCGTCCAGCGTCATGGCCAGGTCCACGCGGCCCTCCGCGGACCCCCGCGGCGGGCACTCGTCGCCGTTCCGGAACGCCGGGAACGTCGACGGCAGCCGGATCACGTCGACCCTGATACCGGACACCACGTGCATCGTCGTCGTCGTCGTCGCGGCAACGAGCAGCGCAAGCAGCGCCGCCAGCGCCGGCGAAGACGACGCCGGCGATAATGCCATCATGTATCTGTCGCGCCGGCCGTGTAATTACCCTTGGTGCCGCGCAAGGGAACGAGGGCCGGCCGACCGGGCGGGGAGACGCGACATGCACCCTCGCCGCCCGGTGGTTTGTGGGCGACGGGGCGGTGGTAGCCACCCACGGAACGGGAAGGAGGATAAAGCTCGCAGCGCCTCGATCGGCCGCGCGCGCCAAGCAAGGACGGGCGGACGCGGACGGAGGAGAGCACCACGAGGGAGAAGCTACGGGGTGGCGCGAACCCAAAGACGGGACGGCCGGTCGTTTCCTCCCCCTCCTTTCCGTTTGGGCAACCGGCTGCAAGCCGCTCCCGCCAAACGCCTATACTTAGACGCTGATGGCACATGCACCAATCATGTGTTGGGGTTGGACTCCGAACAAATGGAATGGAATGCACAGCGTGGTGGCTGGTGGACGATCGTGCCGCCCGTGGTCTCCTGACAAATACTGCAGGCGAACGGCCGGGGTTTGTTTATAGCTCGGAGATTACTCCAGAGACACAGGAGTTCATGGAGGTCGAGCAGGGAGACGTATACATGTAACGTGTTGGCCAGTATTAGTAGCCCAGCTTGCATTTACGCGTCGAGGGTCAGGGCACGACGTGCAGCTAATGTGATGGTGTCGCCGTTCTCATTTAACGGTGGTTGGAGACTCCCTGGACGGCCTGGGCCCTGGAGTCCAGAATGGGTCGTCGATGACCAGCCCGTTGCAGCGGGTTTCTATCTTTCGTTGTGCTTTGGACTGCTCAGTGGGCCTCTTTTGCTTCAAGCTTGACGGTAATGGGTCCACTGCCGTTTTTTTGGTCACCACTCATCCTAGTAGGAGGAAGAGTGAACGTTTTTTTTTTTATTTAAAAAAAAAGAGTAATGAACTCGTCGAGTTGAAGGCGCCTTCGCAGCCGCCAGAATAGATCGACAGTTACCGATGCCTAACACTCGCGCCAGCAAGAAGGACCACAATTTGGAATTCCAAATGGCTGCTGCCTTTCTTCAGTTCTTCTCACGAGACGAGAGGCGCGACGCCGGAATCAACGTACGGCATGATGCCCGCACACCGTGAAGCCCGTGACCCGAGCCTGAAAAGCCAGAAAGATGAAACGCAGTCTCGGTTACATTACATGCATGCGCCGCACCAGTCAGTCAGCAGTCAGCACACATGCCGCAGAATTCAGAGGAGGGGCACGTGAGCGTACACGTACCGATATCGATGCGGCGAGACGAGACATAGTACGGGCTACGGCCACGCACACGTGACGTCGGGCCTGAAAACAATCAGCGCGGCGCAATACAGTAGTAATTGGTACCCGAGTTTTTCTTTCTAAAGAAAAGGGAAACAACATGCATCCCCTTATAGGATGTGGCTCAATGATTTGATGTTGTGCAGAAGGAGTAGGACATTTTCTTTTAGATTGAGGTTTTTAGTGGACTTGCAGCAACTGTTGGTTGTGGGCTTGTTGGTTTTGTCTCGCGCTGCTGTCAGTAGCTAAAGTTGTTTGCAGTTCGCCAGACCCATCACAATGCTCAAAGCGTTTTGACCCTCGCGTCGGTTCAGAGATTCGGCCCGCCACTGGGCGGGGAGCCTGCGACTGGGAGAGCGCAGGCGGGCAGGCAAATCGGCTTCGGGGAACGGGGAGCCTGCTTCACAGTGGTGGAGTAGTACTAAACGGACGCATCGAAACGCGCCGGGAATTGTTGGACGCTCGTTTCCTCCGCGTACGACTTGTACTCCTATACGCTGTCGCTACCTCGGGGGGCGTTTCTCTGGTCTGGGCCGTCTGGCCCCCGGTTCCATTCTTCTCGAATGGGTCAGGTGCGTGGGTTGGGTTGGCCGTCTCCGTCCGTCGGGTGCTGTACGAGACGAGATTGCCAAGGACCGTGTGTAAAATTGTGGAGTTCTCGGTCCAACGTTGCAACTGTACCGCCCCCGGTGATAAACTCTGTTTCATCTTGGACGGTACTTTCCTCCATTATTAAGTTGTTCCATTATTAGTACGTACATATAATTGTTACAGCAAGTATAATCTTTGGTTTTCATGTTCAACCTTTTCTTAGAAAGAGGAGCATGGTAATCCGATGGGTTAACGTGACAAGCTGCCCATGACGGTGACGCCCGCTTTTGGCCCCCGGAAAAGCCTCTTTCACGTCGCTCTCGGCAGGGTCAGCGTCTCGACGCCACAGTGGCACCGGTTGC